>JALPQI010002166.1:0-93099 GCA_025490895.1 Thaumatotibia leucotreta
TCTCAAGTTTTACAAAATCAAGTATATCTCGAGAACTATTAAATATATCTAATTACTCTGTTGAACAAAATTAAAGGCATATCTGCAAGCTTCATATTTTGCATACACACCATATTGCTAAAACCAACCAATAATTAATTATGACCAAATTTATGAAAATTTCGTGATTTTGATTTTTTTTGTGTCGTGTTTTTACATAGTAGTCATGACGCTAGAAAAATTAAATATTTTTTTAAAGATAGTGTATTTAATAAGCTTTAATTTGATGTATGTAACTTGTTGGCGGTATTTAAAAAAAGACCCATAAAAAAATATTTAAATAAATTGTAGTCATTATCCACCGTATACTTAGTGATTTAAGAGGCGATTTTTTTATATTTTTCAATCTTGGTTATTTGAAATAAGCACTATGATTTACGAGTGGCACTTCCATCGCCTCTTAAATCACTAAGTATACGGTGGATAATGACTACAATTTATTTAAATATTTTTTTATGGGTATTTTTTAATACCGCCAACAAGTTACATACATCAAATTAAAGCTTATTAAATACACTATCTTTAAAAAAATATTTAATTTTTCTAGCGTGATGACTACTATGTAAAAACACGACATAAAAAAAAATCAAAATCACGAAATTTTCATAAATTTGGTCATAATTAATTAATGGTTGGTTTTAGCAATATGGTGTATATGCAAAATATGAAGCTTACAGATATGCCTTTAATATTGTTCAAGAGAGTAATTAGATATATTTAATAGTTCTCGAGATATACTTGATTTTGTAAAACTTGAGATCCACCATTTTTGATTGGCTCCCATTTTTGTTAGGTAGCACTTATAAATGACAATCTTGCATTTTTGACGTTTTCATAAGCTTACCTAACAGCCGTGAAAAGGAAAATTTGTACTTCCTAATTTTAACCATACCTGTCATACAACGGAAATCTTGAAATAGCCCGTATGCCTATTAGCTACCACTTTGAGATGTCTATCATACTTTTTTAACATCCTTATGAATATGTTTAACTACTGTAAAAAGAACACTTGGTACCCCCCAAATTATACCGTTTTCTAATTTCAGACCGACTAGCCCACGGACTAAAGGTTAGACTAGAACAATTGCGATCTCATTAGGAACTCACTGCTACGACAAAGTGGGTTAGGTTAGAACTGCCATCTCATTATTAAGTCACTGCTATATCAAAGTACGTTAGGTTACGTTAGAACTGGGTAGGACAAAGTGGGTTAGGTTAGGTTAGAACTGCCATCTCATTAGTAAGTCACTACTATATCAAAGTACGTTAGGTTAGGTTAGAACTGCCATCTCATTAGTAAGTCACTACTGTGTCAAAGTACGTTAGGTTAGGTTAGAACTGGGTAGGACAAAGTGGGTTAGGTAAGGCATCGGTCTCACCGCGAGCTACTAAGCTATGAACTATCGGCTACAAACACGAACAAAAGATACGCACTCCCGTGTAAATATAAAATATTTTAAAATAAAAATAAAACCGCCTTCAAAAATTCGCCCAAACTAAAAAGTCAAAAATAATTTTAGTTCCTACTTCTTAGGATTTCCTACACAAACCTTTAAACCTTTTACCTTATTCATTGAAATAAAATATTATGGCTAGGTACGCTACAGATTTCTTAGAAGTCGGTGCCAAGCCAATTTTTTGCTTTTTAGTAGTGTAAAATCGTTATCGTTACCATAAGCTGCCGCTGCGTTTTTAACGCGGACTTACTTTCCATCCCGGCCGTAATCGCGTCTTGGGGCGAGCCACCCGTATAGAAAGCACCTATGTAAGTCCGCGTTAATAACGCAGGGGCAGCTCATGGTACGGCTACTGGTTCCACAGGAGGCGAGTAAGGGATGATTTGTCGACTTTTTTCTCGCTCACTAAACAAAGAGTAGATATAGATCCTATGTCAGTAAAATTAACAAATATACCTATATATATATGTAGATGATCGTTGGCTGTTCACACTGCCGCTTCCTCAGTGAGGGTTTTTAATATTTTTTTCTGACACTGGGGCGGTGATATGGCGTAAGGACCAACAAACTGTCAAAATAAATACGCGAATTGAATTTTCTATGCAATATGAATCGACAGAATATGGACAGAATTCAGGACCTGGTTCCGCCATTATAACGTTTTAATGGCGGGACCAGACTATTTGAAGTATAATTTCGAAATGTCTCGCCATTATCGTTATAATTACATTTGGATCGTTACATTTGGAGTTTATTAATTTCATAAATGTATGACGACTAGAAAACGGTCGCCGAACTGAAGATTGGGCCCTAAAACAGGAACTCAAAATGACTGACACTAAACAAAATTACTAGAACTTTGTTCATTTCATCCTTTAGTAGATTGGCTACCAAACCAGCTTCGAAATGGGATTAAAATCCCAATAGGTAACTGGCTTTAAATCGGGACTTATCATTACCGGTTTGTAATCAGGTTTGTACCAAATCCAGATACGAGATGGGAAAGTTAGTCCCATTTCATCCTACCAGACGGGAAACTATAATTCCCATTTGGCAGCCAGCTATCAAATCCGAATACCAAACGGTAAGTACTAAAGGCATTTCATGGGAATTGACTCGGAAACGTTTATTTATTTTAGAAAACATTATTCCTTATGTAATGGTTTTAAGAATAAATAAACCACAAAATATATAGAAAATTCAATTCGCGTATTTATTTTGACAGTTTGTTGGTCCTTACGCCATATCACCGCCCCAGTGTCAGAAAAAAATATTAAAAACCCTCACTGAGGAAGCGGCAGTGTGAACAGCCAACGATCATCTACATATATATATAGGTATATTTGTTAATTTTACTGACATAGGATCTATATCTACTCTTTGTTTAGTGAGCGAGAAAAAAGTCGACAAATCATCCCTTACTCGCCTCCTGTGGAACCAGTAGCCGTACCATGAGCTGCCCCTGCGTTATTAACGCGGACTTACATAGGTGCTTTCTATACGGGTGGCTCGCCCCAAGACGCGATTACGGCCGGGATGGAAAGTAAGTCCGCGTTAAAAACGCAGCGGCAGCTTATGGTAAGCACACAGTGCCTGAAAGTATCCTTTCCCTCTCTAGTACGTTTTGTAGATACTAGGTTCAAGAAGTACCCACCTACCTACCTTCAAAAATTTATAATAATACATTCTGTTGCAATGCTATCAGACAAACATCTACAGCTAGGAAAACAGCCACTATCAACCATTTGACCATTGCCGTCGGCTATACTAAATAGGTGGCCAAGAATATAAACAAATACCTACATTCCCGTGAGGTTGGAATACAGAGTCCCTCTAGAAGGTTTTTAAATGTTTCAGAGCGGTCGATAATAGTACATTGTGCATCTAGGGAGGTAAGTACAGTATCACTAACGAGAGTGTTAGAAGCCCGACGCCGTAGGCGGAGGGCTTTTGATGACTCGAGTTAGTAGGTATGCCTCTTACCGATTGTGATGCATACAATGTTTTTTTATAACACTTGCAGACAAAGAATATGTTATGAGACGAAATATTGGTATTCCCTAAGGAATTTCGCTTTTCTATTACTCCCACTGCAATATGCACAAGCAATGGCGCGCTTAGAAAGCAAATGTGATGAAAAATGTTGAAACCGCGTAAAATAGTAGGTATTAGCTACTGTAACATGCCTAGGTAGTAGGTACTTCTGAAACATGAACTAAACTCTAGGGGGTCTAACTACACTGCATCCTAATACTCCTGAAACCTCTCTGACAACGGAAATACAGCACCTTGTTTATATGGTATAAAGCATCCGAAAATAGAGCGTCCAGCTGTCCGCCTGTGTCTGGAAAATCTTCGTTGCGTTTGTATTTAAGTAAGTACTCGTACCTAACCTACTTTTAATTGATATCGGACAATCTAATTAGCATCTTATGGGATGGTAGGCGAAAATGTAGGTAAACTTAGACAGGATAACACTATCCTTACATATTATGTAATGTAAAATGTTAGTTGGAGACTAACATAGTAGGTATGTAGGCTAACATTTAGTAATATAAATGTTACTCCAACAAGGTCTAAAATCTAAATGTCCGATAAACCACTAGTACATCATCAGTATCGTAGTTGGTAATAAAGCAAGTCGGCAAATGTCCATCAGATCATTCAATTTGGTCTACTACTACGCGTCTAATGAATATATTTCTTCAATCTTCTAACTCCATAGAACTACCCAAAATACCTACACATTTTATTACTTATTATACTTGAGGCCCTAGCACATCTTGTACAACAATATTTGCAGCAATTTGTGACCTGCTCGCAACTTCTCATCTCTTTTGAATCAATGTAATCAAAAAGGGACGGGTAGCCGCGACAAGGTTCCTGTCATGCACGATATGTGCTAGTGCCGTTGATCAAGTATAATACTATGAATTTCTTAGGTCAATCTATACTCGTAATTATATTGCCACATTGTTCCTAGCGAATAGAGACCCGCTGCGGTAAATACTAGTGTTTTGGGACATAAGTAACTTTCTTGATAACTATTTTATTTACCAGTAAGTAGCTGTACCAAAAAATATAATACTCTAAAGAGTTGTACATAACGGCGACGGATAGGTATTACCCGAAGAGTACGGGAATAACTTCTTTACTACAGCTGTTGTTATATCTGTACAGTTAAAAGTAGGGATTTTAATACCAAACCAACAGTTGGTTTTGCTTCACAAATATACAATACAATATAAAGTCATTTCCTAATTGGCGCCCTCTAGTTAGAACTTAGACCATTTAGAAAAGCTGTTCTTTTAACTGGCGCCATCTAGTTTATTGATGAGTAATGATTGTACAACTGACATTGGGTACTGACGGGAGGTGTAGTAGTGTGCGTTACAGGGTAAAATTACATAATTTTCTAGTTTTTGCATTATTGCGATTTAGAAGAACAGTATTTTGTGCAGGTTGCTATCAATTTGTACATTAGATTTTTTGCTCCTTGCGCGTATCTCAAAACATGTTAACTCTGATCTTCGGTTTAGCAGAAAATGACGAAAATATGGTGTTTGTGCAATTGTAGCGCCATCTTTTAGCAGATAAGCGGCAGGGATAGGGTCGAATCCACCTTAATCTCTATATTTATTCCGAAATTCGGATATTACTCAGAATGAAGTGATTCTTAGAAATCATTACTGCTATGCTACTTTACTGCTTTACAATTCAATATGATCACATAGAATTAGATACCTGTATTGTAACCAGTTCGCCAGTGTCCATGTCCATGCCATTTCCGCTGAGCCCTGCTGTATATTCATCCTTTACCAGGCGGCTCGGGCCAGATGTCAGTGTCAATCCAGACAGATCTGAAATTGAAAGACAAGGTTAGCCTTGCATGGAATTAGGAACTCCCAAACCAAGAAAGTTACTAATTAAGAAATTATCATAGTGGACACGGCAATCCACTAGCCCAGCATAGCAATGGGCATTTGTCTCCTAATGCATCCATATGCAAAGTCGAGAGAGGAGGAGAGGCCTGCACTCTGCAGTGGACTGAGATAGGCTGATGATGTGTTTGTGTGTGTGTGATAAAAAAGGTAGAAGAGTGGTTGCACCAATATCACTTGACAGACTGATCAACATTAGCTTAAGCTTTCCATACAATAAAGTTCAGCAAACAATTTAATGTTGACAGTCAGTTTAGTGCAACCCACCATAAGACACTACAACGATTCCATGCTAGCACATGGTTGTAACAAATACTAACCAATACCTGGTGATACCACCCGCTCGTAGTGGTAGGGGTTCACGCAAACAGAGTCGCACTTGAGGTCGAAGGCAAACTGACAGAACTTGACGTGCTTCAGCTCGTTCTTGTGCAGGTCCGGCCAGCGCCATATGCGGGCGTATATTACGTGCGGGAAGCCTTTACGGCCTGCGACCTGTAATGTTTAGAATATTAAGAGTCCCCGCCAACTTAGCGTCGTTGGAGCGTTGCCGCCTAGAAAACGCCAGTGTATTTCCAACACAATGGCATTCACTAGGCAACAACATTCGAAAGACGAAGACCTCCTCTCGTGAGTAAACTACGCGAACGTGAGTGTGGAGTGCGCGTAAGATCCGCACACGCGCTTGTGGCTTCGCCTCGGGATCGCTCACAAGTGGGGAGCGTTATTTATAATGTTGTAGTAAATTGTGTGTTTCTGAAGCCAACAAATATGTTACTCAAACTCTTTTGGTTTGGTGGAGAGCATATTATGATTTAATTAAATCTGCTGTATAGTTTGCATTTGTCCACTATTTCTCATAGTTTTGTCAGTAGGTTTGAAACTTTTATAATAATTTTATAGGTTGATTTTAGATTTTTTAAAGGGTGAACTTATGGGAGATTATTTTTATTACAGAGATATCAGAGCTATTAGTAAAACTTTGTTGTAAAAACAGCTATGTAAGAACTATTTTGATTTGTAGTACTTGCAGATTTTTCAAATACATTCAGTGGTACCAGTCAGTCAATAAAGTAATTAAATTTCATGTATTTTTAATAATAGTGTTTAGTATATTTACAGTACAAGTGAATTTAATCATATTGTCAATCTAACAACCTGTCATCCGCTCCCGCTTTTTTGCTTAACTGTGAACTCAAAATAAAACTGTTTGTTTTTAAGTATCCCAATACTACCCCATCAAAAAAAAAAAAAAAAAAACGTTCTCGTCACGTGTGAAAGTCCGTCGGAAAAGGAAAACAACAATCACTTTGACATTGGCAAATTCACCTTGCTGTGGAAACAAGGAAGGAGTAAAGCCAGAAAGGAAAAAAAATCATATTGTCAATGTAAGTAGTATTTGTGTGTAATATACACACTGTATGCTTACACAATCATTTTAAAATCATATTTAGAAAAAAAAAACAAATAATCACCAAATTAAAAATTTTAAAAACCGACTTCAACCGGTTTTTCCAAGATTCCCGATTTGTTTCCATCATTGGTTTCCTCAAATCCTACTTTCTGAATGCAAATTCTTGTAAATGAATGAAAATTACCAAAAGCGCCATACATGTACCTATAACAATTGAAGAGATCCCTCGATTTCTCCAAGATCCCATCATCAGACCGCAACTTGGTGCCAACGGGACCATCTCGGGGTTATACACATTCGATCACAAAAAGAAATTTTAAAATCGGTTAACTATTCTCGGAGATATCGGGTAACATACATACAACAAAAAAAAAAAAAAAGTTCAGTTGAATTGAGAACCTCCTCCTTTTTTGAAGTCGGTTAAAAATACTTAAAGCATTTCCAAGCTCATCAATCTTATCATAATTGGGATCTATAGGTTTATAATTTGTAGTGTCACTCTATTTTCAACAAGCATTGTGTTTAAACAGAAATATTGATTTCATCACAGTTAACAGAACTGATAAAGATCACTTGATTAGAGAATTAAATAAAATGAAACCTGTAATCTGCCATCCAAAGTCCTTTGTATTGTGACACATTTGCTTGGATGAGCTCCGTTTGTGGTGATAGCGGTGATCAGAGAGTCCAGTTCATCCCTCTTCTCCTTGAGCTTCTTGACAAGAGATTCTATGGCACGTTTTGAGAAGCCCTCACTCTCTCCGCCCTGCCGATGGCACATCAAGGAGTGCACAATACTCAGGCAAGCATCGGCCGAGGTGGGAGCTGTAGTGTTCATGGCTAGAATGATAATAAACACTGTTAAATCTGTCTTGAGCATGAACAATGAAATGATGACAATTAATTACACCTATATGTTAATTATTTAATTAATCACAATGATCACCAGTATGTACTTAGCTAATTACTTTTATCAAAGAAAGTTTTAGTTAAGCTAGTTTGTGGTTGAGATACTTATGCCCAGTTAAGGTTGTGGTATATTAAAAAGAGATACAAAAATCATTAACTTTAGTCTATACAGATTTACATCAATATATGCAATTGTTATTATAATATCACTTATTATAACAAAGTTTCATGTTTAAAAAGGCTCAATAATTTTTTTTCTGTATTTCTATGTCTCAAACAAGTAGTTAAAATTGAATAATCATAACATTAGACAAATATAACTAGCCAGTAATAAAGATTTTAGATTGCCAAAATGTGTGTTTGTGATAATCTTAAAAGATCTCAGATTAGTTTGTGTTCACTCGAATCATTTTTGGTAGTTGCAAATTAATGAGTCATAACATAACTATTCAGCAATTTGTGGTGCAGTTAATTGTGCCAAAATAGTATGAATCCATTACTTTTAATAGTTTTATGGTTTATTTATACGTAAAACAGCAATTTCATGTAGCATAAATTAATTATAACGATTATAAAGTATTCTATATTACCGAATTGCTAAAAATAACAACAATTAAAAATTGTTCTACCTAATAGAACCTAACGAAACCAAGAAGCGTAAAACTATACTTGTGGTCAACATGTTATGACATACTTACACAATGTTTTAACGAACACAAGGGTTTTTAGTGGTTCAAGTTCATGATTATCATCAAGGAAGTGATAATTTAATAAAAAAATAGAGAAAATAGTCGTACAGCGAAATGCACAGTACTCAGTGATGCAATAACTGACGCTGTATTAACTTACCTGCGGGCTTTCAATTAATTACACTAGTATTTCGTGCTTGTTTTGCGTTAGCAATTATCACAAAAGTCATCGATAACTTATGAAAATTGATTTCCTTTATTGTGAGATGATACCAAAACAGAAAGCGACATTATGGCGGCGCATAGACTATTGTCTATTGTAGAATATAATAGTGTCGGTATTGCAAACTTAATCGTATTGATAAGGATATATTTCAGAATAATGGCATTCTTTTTTGCAAATACATCAAATATGCAATCGTATATTTTTGTTATTATTATCCAGAACTCAAATTTCGTTGACACAGTATCAGTACAACTAGATATGTTTTTTCTGTATATTTTGTATTTGTGATATCATTGTGATATTGAAACGAAACGTCACTGTCGTGTTGGGTGGCTGTCAGCGACAAATTTTGACAACCAAAATCCAGTTTTTAATCGTAAAAAAGAAATCAAAACGAGTGAAAAATATTGAAATTTCCCTCAATATTACCTGTTTACATGTTGATAACAATTACAAACTTAATTATTCATATGAGTGTTGTTATTATTTGCGAATAGTAAAGTGGGTGGATTCCAACTTGTATGTAATTAGGCGGAATTTAGAATTTGTGTCATGCCCGCACAACCGAGGGATTTCACTGATAATGAAAAATGAAGGGGGTCGATAATTCGCCAGCTAATCGCGAAGGAATGAGCAATAAACCTATTGTAACATGTAAGTCTATCAAAAACCAATTCCTATGCTAGATAACTTTGGTACAGATGCTTCCATATTTACATATTTGTTTATTTTTTTAGGCGCTGGGGATTGGAACTTGTTTTGCACGTTAGAAGCTCCGCTGGTGGCCGCAATTCCACAGGACTCATGTGAATGGAGAAGATCCTATGGCCGGGTCACAAAATCTGTTTTCTTGGAAGCTTCATTTATTAAATATAATCCGGATAAGGTGCAATCTGAGCTTAATTTGCTAAACAAGCCTATCTTACATATTTATTGGACTGACTGTGTGGTAAGTAAAATATTCTCTAACCCTTCCATGATACTTACCCACTTCTTTAATAAAATTTCCTTAAAATTTCTTAATACTACATACAGACAGGAACAACTTCTTACTGAAATTCATAAACTACTTTTGTCATTTTACATTGCTTATTTTACTAAACAGGATATAGAATATTACAAGACCACTCTCAGAGAAGATATAGAAACATGGCTCAAGCAATTAGAAAAGAAAGGCATCACAGACTGGATGATAATTCTTGTAGAAACTTATGATATTCGCAAAACTAATAAGTTACTACCCAGAACTACAGTTTTGGATAAGATTAAAGGGGATTTTGCCATAAAGCAGACAGAGGATCGGTTTCTGTCCGTAATTAATCCTATTAAGTCTGAAGCGAGGAGTGCGGAGTCATGGAGATCCTTGGTAGCAAAGATGAGGCATTTTATACTGGTGGCATACAACAAGGCATTGATAAAGTTCGAAGAGCACATGAGGGAACAGAGAGAGAAACGAAATGACCCAGAATGGGATTTTTGTAAATATTTTATTCTACAGGTAAAAATTTAACTCTTATTTTTTTTAGTTGGTATTTGGACTATTTTACAAAAGGTTTTTTGTTTATTTTATAGTATTAAATATAGTTGATAACATTGTTGTTGCATCTACAAAATCTACTTTGTGTTTGATTTATGACTTTGAAATAGTGACCTAGCAACTACATACAAAGAGTGTCAATTCAAAAATCCACCACATAGTAGTTTTTGCAGGTGCAACTGCCATTATGTTAATCAGTATCAAGAAGATTTTTATTTATAGGCCTAGTTTGGTTGGGCAACTGCCAACTACCCAATATGAATGAATAAGAGCATTTCTGATAATGAATTAACAACTTTTTTCTTTTCAGGAACAACTAGCATTTGTATTAGAAATGTTAGGTTTGTATGAAGAAGCCTTAGTCCAATATGACGAATTGGATGCTTTGTTCTCGCAATTTGTGCTCAACTCGAATGTGACTGAGGGTCCAAAATGGCTTGACACATTCAAGCAGCCCATCACCTCTTGGCAGGCAGTCAGGCTGACAGCTAAGGTGCCTCAGCACTTACGGGAGCTTATTATTAAGAAGAAAGCTTCACTCTTAGACTTTAGAAGTTATTTGTTTCAACGTCAAAGTGCCATGTTACTGCTTATGTTTAAACCTTCTGAGGTAAGTTTAAATTATACTTGTAGCATAACTATTTATATTTTCTACACACAAGAAATATTTGCCTCAGGCATACAATGCAGCTCTAGAGTTGAATGTTTTTGCATCATTAGATTTTCTCAATTAGATTGTACATTATTTTAAATATTGCATAAAACCATTTTAATATCTCCGTGCTTACTTTTAAAAGTAAAATAAAACTCAAAAAATATGTTAAAAACTAACATATATTATTTCGGATTTTGGCAGCCAAAGCATTTAATATTTCACGTTAATTATTTAACTAGTTAAAAAACTATTACTCATCCAAATTGTCCAGTATAAAAGTTCAATCTAAAAAAGTGTTTCGTTTATTGCCCCATACAAAATCAGGAAATAAGTTATCAGATTAGAAAGGCAATTAATCAATTTTATCCTTTATTTGCGATTTTCATGTTTCATTATTACTAATTTTATTATTTTGTATCCAGGTTGATATTTATATGTTGTTTTTATTATGTTCTAAATAAGTAATAATACCTATGAATAATGGATATAAAATAGTTAGTGGCATTAACGCAATTAAACGCACTGTTTCTGCCAATAACCTAGACATTCATTACCGTTGGCTAGCCATCTGTGAAGCGTTATTACCAGCCAATTACTGTGTGTAATCGCGTTGACATACGCACGACGTATGTATACTTTCGATGATCGGAATTGTGCCCAGTAATGTGCAATTCCTACCAAATTTAATGAGCTTATAAATATGGAAACAAATATTATAGGACATTCTTTCACAAATCTATCTAGTTCTTCGTTAAGCTCAATTAAGGCCCGGTCAGACACACATTGTGAGAGCGCAGTGTGGCCGTGGCGCGATCCAAGAGCGGGATGGGGCGATCTGCGATGTCCCATCCCGCTGTCGTCGCGCCACGTTAAGTCCGCGCTCTCAAAACGCTGTGTTTGACTGAGATTTTAAGGCCGAGCCACAGCGGATGCATGTAGAGCACATGCACGTACACGTGTACGTAGCGTGCGCGTTGTTGCCTAGGAAATGTCATATTAGATGGCACACCGCTTGCGTAGCGTGACTTGCGACCGGTGTGCCATCTGCACACACATTCGGTGTGGCTCGGTCTTAAAACCTCATGTTCTCTCAAATATTATAAGAAAAGAACCATGAGTCCATGACTGAGGAGCAAATATTTTTGTGGGCCGCACTTTCGGTGGAAGGCACGGTCCATCCATATTCTATGTTAGTACTTTTATTATACTTTGCCCTAGGCGAGCGAGAAAATTGCCGCGCGAGGCATTTCGGCTGGTGTGCACGTGTCTTCAAAAATCACGAGCGACAGTAGGTATGCCTCCAGGCACGTGGACACTGACCGAAGTAACTTGCGAAGTAATTTCCCGCGATTCATTCAGTGTAGACGCGGCTATTGACCTTCTAAGAACGATATGCGAAAAATGCAATAAACATGAAATGACTGAAACTGTGAGTCACTGTGATTATAATAGATTCCAAGAGGAATGTTATCAATATAAGCATTATTTTACTGCAGTTATACCTGTGCTTTGTGGTCGGCATTTGAATTTCCTGTAGGTATTTATTTCGTTGGCTTATTATGTACTCACAATTTAACGACACATTCTACGTTATCTTTATGCCGTAAAAATATACACTAACATAATAAAATTTAATTTTGGAATAAGCCGAGAACAAGGGGGCGGAGACTTGGAATGCTCGTTATGAAGCATGAAAATCATATTATTCCATAGGTAGAGAGGTTTTGCGAGGAATGCTTAATAACATACTTGACACACTAATTGTGAAATGAATTAGGTCATTTATGAAGATAAATTTATTCGGAGTCTTACGGCCTGTTTCTCAACCCTGAATAAATATATTCCTCAGATAAAATGATCACTTACTTTTATCTGACAGACATATTTTATTCGGAAATGATGTAAAGGTGCATAATTAGACCAAACAAGCATTTGCTCATTCTACGCCCCACTCTACGAAATTCGTTGGCTTAGTTAATATTAATGTTTGACGAACTTTACTTCAGTAAATTTCACAAGCAAAAGTATATTTTGGGAATTCGGTTGCATACATCCTAATCGGTTCGTTTTAATAGCCTGCCAATGTCACATGTGGACTGTAACAGTGCAATTTAGCGTTTACACGCAACACTGATTAACGCACGAATCCGCGTTGTGCGTTACACGCCATCTACACTAAAGAGCGTTTCACACCTAACTGCCTGAAGTTAGAGTAGGCATTGTTAGGTCGCACGTTGCACACGGCTACGAAAACTCGTTATAAATGAAGGGTTCACGGAAAGAACATGTCTAGTCAATTCAAACTACAGAAGGAAAAACTACCTTACTTTTAACAGAATAAGGTGTGAATTTGCCCTGATTTTTTTAAGCTCTGGATATTTTTTTTCCGTGGACCCTTCAAATGTCTTGACGCCTACAAATTCTACAAACACGAAAATCTCCTTTCAGTGGTACCTACTATTACTGGTGTTCTGGGCGAGTTTTATAAATTATGTTTTAAGCCCTAGAGACCTCCTTACTATTCCATATCACATCCGCTTCCATCAAACTTCCAACGCACCCACCCACAGAGCTATAGAACTAATTAATACCTTTTTAGCTACGATTCAAAATGCCGACATTTTTCCTGATAGATGGACACAACTTAGACGAAAAATTAACCATTACCTTAATACCTGCTACTGTACCCTATAATTTTTCCTTTTCATTATAACTACTAGAATTATATCAGGCTATAGATAATTCCACATGGCGTAAGCTGTTTTTTACATGGTTGTTGTTGAATAAAGAAAGAATAAACTGACGTGAGAGACAAGTCTTTAAGCCTCTAAAGGGCCTTTTCCACAACACTACCTTACTAGACCTAAATCGAAAAACGAGTATAGTTAATTACGAGCATCCGTCCATACCACTCCAATGAAAGGGTAATTAGCGTGACAGATACAGTGGCATAGGATTCACGACTTTATTCGTGGTATGGCCTGAGTTGGGTTGATATTTTCGCGCGAACTTGACGTAGCAGCAATTCGTACGTTAGGACAAGGCTTCAGCGCCACACCAGGTCGCGTTGTATTCACTAGTCACCGCATCGAATCTCTGTTCACCTTGAACCGATTTTGTAGGACCAACCCACTCGTAGGTAACTAAGTGAGACGTAGCCTACAGTCGCCATCAGATATACCGGAGCGGCCACGGTGCTCAAAAATATCGGAAAATGCACTCTAACGCTATGGAAATATAGACCTGGGTGCTTAGTCAAGTTACCAATCGCTAACGCTTAGTAGCGTATCGTAGTTTTCCCTCTGTGTTACTCTTTCATATTAGTGCGACAAAGACAGTTAGCTGCCTTTCGTTTACGATTGACGATTAAGCGTTAGCGGTTGGCAACTTGGCTAAGCACCCTGTTCACATATTTATGAGCATCCTGGCCGCTCCGATATATCTGATAATTGTATGCGCAGTTCGACGTCCTTTTAGTCAGAAACGTGAACGGTGAACATCGCCCTAACGACAAAAGTGCATGGACAGATAAATATGAGCACGTCGTCTGTGCTGATACATTGGGTAGCCTTCAAGTATTTGCACGCACGTGCGTGTAGCACGTTATTTAGATTGATCCGATAAAATCAAATATGTGATGTAAAAGTAAAGAAAATGAAAAACAAACCTATTGTATCATAGTTTCATTCTACAGATTAAAAGAAATTGGACTCAACTTATCGTGAGCGATTGATGCAATGTAACTATAGTATGGAATAGTGAACTAATGATCTCTCCCGGTAACTTTCACAGTATGGGGAATATTTCAAAATGAAACCTTTCCCCATAAAGATTAAAAAATTACCGGGAACGACCCATCTCTATCTCTAGTCTTGCCCTCTCTATCTATAATGATATAGCAAAATTTTTGTTTACAAATCCTTAGCGAATGCCTACAACTCAAGTATTCACTTTCACTAGCATGTAATGTGTTATATTTGTGTACCGACAACTAAGTGCATACACAGTTAATTAATGAATTAACTTCCATCAACAGTACCGAGCGTTAAATACACCCATTATAAATTATGAAGTGGCCAGCAACCTACATTTTATGCATTCGAAGAACGACGCAGTGTAACTACCGCATTAGGTAGTCGTACCTCACATTTTAGTCATCTGCTGTAACTGTGAACCGTGACTGTACAATTAGAATTTTAACGGTTACCAAAAAATTTACAAGCTATTTTTTAAAGAAAAGGAATTCGAAACTCTGCCATGTGAAATTATTCAATCTTGTTATCAACGTCGTAAAGACCACATTGCAATGCACTAATGTTTATTGTCTGCGAGATCTAAGAATGAACTTTTGACAGTTATATATTAATCCGTATTAATATGAGGATGAGTCTTACTCATCATTTTTTCGATAGCCTTAACGTCATAGATATAAGGGTCATTTCTAAATTGTTAAATGTTAATTCTTAGAAATCGACAACTATAGTAGATGTCACGTCAGTGGCAGGGGGTTAACAACTGAGGATTAACGAAACTTATCGCTTCCAGATCGCCTCCCGCTGCCTCAGCACCGTCCACAATACTCTAGTTGAGCTCTCCCTGCTGGGCTGCGCGGGAGTGGGGGGCGCGGCCGCCTGCTGGGCGCAGCTAGCCTGCGCGGAGACACTGCGCGCCTGCGAGCGGCTTGCGCAAGCGAGCAGGGAGGACGTGTGTACTGCCATGCAGGCGCCACTGCTGCACAACGCTAAGGACAAGGTACAGTCTGACACTAGAGTCGTAGCCTGCGCGGAGACACTGCGCGCCTGCGAGCGTGCGCAAGCGAGCAGGGAGGACGTGTGTACTGCCATGCAGGCGCCACTGCTGCACAACGCTAAGGACAAGGTACAGTCTGACACTAGAGTCGTAGCCTGCGCGGAGACACTGCGCGCCTGCGAGCGTGCGCAAGCGAGCAGGGAGGACGTGTGTACTGCCATGCAGGCGCCTCTGCTGCACAACGCTAAGGACAAGGTACAGTCTGACACTAGAGTCGTAGCCTGCGCGGAGACACTGCGCGCCTGCGAGCGTGCGCAAGCGAGCAGGGAGGACGTGTGTACTGCCATGCAGGCGCCTCTGCTGCACAACGCTAAGGACAAGGTACAGTCTGACACTAGAGTCGTAGCCTGCGCGGAGACACTGCGCGCCTGCGAGCGTGCGCAAGCGAGCAGGGAGGACGTGTGTACTGCCATGCAGGCGCCGCTGCTGCACAACGCTAAGGACAAGGTACAGTCTGACACTAGAGTCGTAGCCTGCGCGGAGACACTGCGCGCCTGCGAGCGTGCGCAAGCGAGCAGGGAGGACGTGTGTACTGCCATGCAGGCGCCACTGCTGCACAACGCTAAGGACAAGGTACAGTCTGACACTAGAGTCGTAGCCTGCGCGGA
This sequence comes from Thaumatotibia leucotreta, assembly GCA_025490895.1. Lineage (NCBI taxonomy): Eukaryota > Metazoa > Arthropoda > Insecta > Lepidoptera > Tortricidae > Thaumatotibia > Thaumatotibia leucotreta. The sequence continues at coordinate 16,285 of JALPQI010002166.1, forward strand.
GACACTGCGCCCCTGCGAGCGTGCGCAAGCGAGCAGGGAGGACGTGTGTACTGCCATGCAGGCGCCACTGCTGCACAACGCTAAGGACAAGGTACAGTCTGACACTAGAGTCGTAGCCTGCGCGGAGACACTGCGCGCCTGCGAGCGTGCGCAAGCGAGCAGGGAGGACGTGTGTACTGCCATGCAGGCGCCACTGCTGCACAACGCTAAGGACAAGGTACAGTCTGACACTAGAGTCGTAGCCTGCGCGGAGACACTGCGCGCCTGCGAGCGTGCGCAAGCGAGCAGGGAGGACGTGTGTACTGCCATGCAGGCGCCACTGCTGCACAACGCTAAGGACAAGGTACAGTCTGACACTAGAGTCGTAGCCTGCGCGCCTGCGAGCGTGCGCAAGCGAGCAGGGAGGACGTGTGTACTGCCATGCAGGCGCCACTGCTGCACAACGCTAAGGACAAGGTACAGTCTGACACTAGAGTCGTAGCCTGCGCGCCTGCGAGCGTGCGCAAGCGATCAGGGAGGACGTGTGTACTGCCATGCAGGCGCCACTGCTGCACAACGCTAAGGACAAGGTACAGTCTGACACTAGAGTCGTAGCCTGCGCGCCTGCGAGCGTGCGCAAGCGAGCAGGGAGGACGTGTGTACTGCCATGCAGGCGCCACTGCTGCACAACGCTAAGGACAAGGTACAGTCTGACACTAGAGTCGTAGCCTGCGCGCCTGCGAGCGTGCGCAAGCGATCAGGGAGGACGTGTGTACTGCCATGCAGGCGCCACTGCTGCACAACGCTAAGGACAAGGTACAGTCTGACACTAGAGTCGTAGCCTGCGCGGAGACACTGCGCGCCTGCGAGCGTGCGCAAGCGAGCAGGGAGGACGTGTGTACTGCCATGCAGGCGCCACTGCTGCACAACGCTAAGGACAAGGTACAGTCTGACACTAGAGTCGTAGCCTGCGCGGAGACACTGCGCGCCTGCGAGCGTGCGCAAGCGAGCAGGGAGGACGTGTGTACTGCCATGCAGGCGCCACTGCTGCACAACGCTAAGGACAAGGTACAGTCTGACACTAGAGTCGTAGCCTGCGCGCCTGCGAGCGTGCGCAAGCGAGCAGGGAGGACGTGTGTACTGCCATGCAGGCGCCACTGCTGCACAACGCTAAGGACAAGGTACAGTCTGACACTAGAGTCGTAGCCTGCGCGCCTGCGAGCGTGCGCAAGCGATCAGGGAGGACGTGTGTACTGCCATGCAGGCGCCACTGCTGCACAACGCTAAGGACAAGGTACAGTCTGACACTAGAGTCGTAGCCTGCGCGGAGACACTGCGCCTGCGAGCGTGCGCAAGCGAGCAGGGAGGACGTGTGTACTGCCATGCAGGCGCCACTGCTGCACAACGCTAAGGACAAGGTACAGTCTGACACTAGAGTCGTAGCCTGCGCGGAGACACTGCGCGCCTGCGAGCGTGCGCAAGCGAGCAGGGAGGACGTGTGTACTGCCATGCAGGCGCCACTGCTGCACAACGCTAAGGACAAGGTACAGTCTGACACTAGAGTCGTAGCCTGCGCGCCTGCGAGCGTGCGCAAGCGATCAGGGAGGACGTGTGTACTGCCATGCAGGCGCCGCTGCTGCACAACGCTAAGGACAAGGTACAGTCTGACACTAGAGTCGTAGCCTGCGCGGAGACACTGCGCGCCTGCGAGCGTGCGCAAGCGAGCAGGGAGGACGTGTGTACTGCCATGCAGGCGCCACTGCTGCACAACGCTAAGGACAAGGTACAGTCTGACACTAGAGCCGTAGCCTGCGCGGAGACACTGCGCCTGCGAGCGTGCGCAAGCGAGCAGGGAGGACGTGTGTACTGCCATGCAGGCGCCACTGCTGCACAACGCTAAGGACAAGGTACAGTCTGACACTAGAGTCGTAGCCTGCGCGGAGACACTGCGCGCCTGCGAGCGTGCGCAAGCGAGCAGGGAGGACGTGTGTACTGCCATGCAGGCGCCACTGCTGCACAACGCTAAGGACAAGGTACAGTCTGACACTAGAGTCGTAGCCTGCGCGGAGACACTGCGCGCCTGCGAGCGTGCGCAAGCGAGCAGGGAGGACGTGTGTACTGCCATGCAGGCGCCACTGCTGCACAACGCTAAGGACAAGGTACAGTCTGACACTAGAGCCGTAGCCTGCGCGGAGACACTGCGCCTGCGAGCGTGCGCAAGCGAGCAGGGAGGACGTGTGTACTGCCATGCAGGCGCCACTGCTGCACAACGCTAAGGACAAGGTACAGTCTGACACTAGAGTCGTAGCCTGCGCGCCTGCGAGCGTGCGCAAGCGATCAGGGAGGACGTGTGTACTGCCATGCAGGCGCCGCTGCTGCACAACGCTAAGGACAAGGTACAGTCTGACACTAGAGTCGTAGCCTGCGCGGAGACACTGCGCGCCTGCGAGCGTGCGCAAGCGAGCAGGGAGGACGTGTGTACTGCCATGCAGGCGCCACTGCTGCACAACGCTAAGGACAAGGTACAGTCTGACACTAGAGCCGTAGCCTGCGCGGAGACACTGCGCCTGCGAGCGTGCGCAAGCGAGCAGGGAGGACGTGTGTACTGCCATGCAGGCGCCACTGCTGCACAACGCTAAGGACAAGGTACAGTCTGACACTAGAGTCGTAGCCTGCGCGGAGACACTGCGCGCCTGCGAGCGTGCGCAAGCGAGCAGGGAGGACGTGTGTACTGCCATGCAGGCGCCACTGCTGCACAACGCTAAGGACAAGGTACAGTCTGACACTAGAGTCGTAGCCTGCGCGGAGACACTGCGCGCCTGCGAGCGTGCGCAAGCGAGCAGGGAGGACGTGTGTACTGCCATGCAGGCGCCACTGCTGCACAACGCTAAGGACAAGGTACAGTCTGACACTAGAGTCGTAGCCTGCGCGGAGACACTGCGCGCCTGCGAGCGTGCGCAAGCGAGCAGGGAGGACGTGTGTACTGCCATGCAGGCGCCACTGCTGCACAACGCTAAGGACAAGGTACAGTCTGACACTAGAGCCGTAGCCTGCGCGGAGACACTGCGCCTGCGAGCGTGCGCAAGCGAGCAGGGAGGACGTGTGTACTGCCATGCAGGCGCCACTGCTGCACAACGCTAAGGACAAGGTACAGTCTGACACTAGAGTCGTAGCCTGCGCGCCTGCGAGCGTGCGCAAGCGATCAGGGAGGACGTGTGTACTGCCATGCAGGCGCCGCTGCTGCACAACGCTAAGGACAAGGTACAGTCTGACACTAGAGTCGTAGCCTGCGCGGAGACACTGCGCGCCTGCGAGCGTGCGCAAGCGAGCAGGGAGGACGTGTGTACTGCCATGCAGGCGCCACTGCTGCACAACGCTAAGGACAAGGTACAGTCTGACACTAGAGCCGTAGCCTGCGCGGAGACACTGCGCCTGCGAGCGTGCGCAAGCGAGCAGGGAGGACGTGTGTACTGCCATGCAGGCGCCACTGCTGCACAACGCTAAGGACAAGGTACAGTCTGACGCTAGAGTCGTAGCCTGCGCGGAGACACTGCGCGCCTGCGAGCGTGCGCAAGCGAGCAGGGAGGACGTGTGTACTGCCATGCAGGCGCCACTGCTGCACAACGCTAAGGACAAGGTACAGTCTGACACTAGAGTCGTAGCCTGCGCGGAGACACTGCGCGCCTGCGAGCGTGCGCAAGCGAGCAGGGAGGACGTGTGTACTGCCATGCAGGCGCCACTGCTGCACAACGCTAAGGACAAGGTACAGTCTGACACTAGAGTCGTAGCCTGCGCGCCTGCGAGCGTGCGCAAGCGATCAGGGAGGACGTGTGTACTGCCATGCAGGCGCCGCTGCTGCACAACGCTAAGGACAAGGTACAGTCTGACACTAGAGTCGTAGCCTGCGCGGAGACACTGCGCGCCTGCGAGCGTGCGCAAGCGAGCAGGGAGGACGTGTGTACTGCCATGCAGGCGCCACTGCTGCACAACGCTAAGGACAAGGTACAGTCTGACACTAGAGCCGTAGCCTGCGCGGAGACACTGCGCCTGCGAGCGTGCGCAAGCGAGCAGGGAGGACGTGTGTACTGCCATGCAGGCGCCACTGCTGCACAACGCTAAGGACAAGGTACAGTCTGACACTAGAGTCGTAGCCTGCGCGGAGACACTGCGCGCCTGCGAGCGTGCGCAAGCGAGCAGGGAGGACGTGTGTACTGCCATGCAGGCGCCACTGCTGCACAACGCTAAGGACAAGGTACAGTCTGACACTAGAGTCGTAGCCTGCGCGGAGACACTGCGCGCCTGCGAGCGTGCGCAAGCGAGCAGGGAGGACGTGTGTACTGCCATGCAGGCGCCACTGCTGCACAACGCTAAGGACAAGGTACAGTCTGACACTAGAGTCGTAGCCTGCGCGCCTGCGAGCGTGCGCAAGCGATCAGGGAGGACGTGTGTACTGCCATGCAGGCGCCGCTGCTGCACAACGCTAAGGACAAGGTACAGTCTGACACTAGAGTCGTAGCCTGCGCGGAGACACTGCGCGCCTGCGAGCGTGCGCAAGCGAGCAGGGAGGACGTGTGTACTGCCATGCAGGCGCCACTGCTGCACAACGCTAAGGACAAGGTACAGTCTGACACTAGAGCCGTAGCCTGCGCGGAGACACTGCGCCTGCGAGCGTGCGCAAGCGAGCAGGGAGGACGTGTGTACTGCCATGCAGGCGCCACTGCTGCACAACGCTAAGGACAAGGTACAGTCTGACACTAGAGTCGTAGCCTGCGCGGAGACACTGCGCGCCTGCGAGCGTGCGCAAGCGAGCAGGGAGGACGTGTGTACTGCCATGCAGGCGCCACTGCTGCACAACGCTAAGGACAAGGTACAGTCTGACACTAGAGTCGTAGCCTGCGCGGAGACACTGCGCGCCTGCGAGCGTGCGCAAGCGAGCAGGGAGGACGTGTGTACTGCCATGCAGGCGCCACTGCTGCACAACGCTAAGGACAAGGTACAGTCTGACACTAGAGTCGTAGCCTGCGCGGAGACACTGCGCGCCTGCGAGCGTGCGCAAGCGAGCAGGGAGGACGTGTGTACTGCCATGCAGGCGCCACTGCTGCACAACGCTAAGGACAAGGTACAGTCTGACACTAGAGCCGTAGCCTGCGCGGAGACACTGCGCCTGCGAGCGTGCGCAAGCGAGCAGGGAGGACGTGTGTACTGCCATGCAGGCGCCACTGCTGCACAACGCTAAGGACAAGGTACAGTCTGACACTAGAGTCGTAGCCTGCGCGCCTGCGAGCGTGCGCAAGCGATCAGGGAGGACGTGTGTACTGCCATGCAGGCGCCGCTGCTGCACAACGCTAAGGACAAGGTACAGTCTGACACTAGAGTCGTAGCCTGCGCGGAGACACTGCGCGCCTGCGAGCGTGCGCAAGCGAGCAGGGAGGACGTGTGTACTGCCATGCAGGCGCCACTGCTGCACAACGCTAAGGACAAGGTACAGTCTGACACTAGAGCCGTAGCCTGCGCGGAGACACTGCGCCTGCGAGCGTGCGCAAGCGAGCAGGGAGGACGTGTGTACTGCCATGCAGGCGCCACTGCTGCACAACGCTAAGGACAAGGTACAGTCTGACACTAGAGTCGTAGCCTGCGCGGAGACACTGCGCGCCTGCGAGCGTGCGCAAGCGAGCAGGGAGGACGTGTGTACTGCCATGCAGGCGCCACTGCTGCACAACGCTAAGGACAAGGTACAGTCTGACACTAGAGTCGTAGCCTGCGCGGAGACACTGCGCGCCTGCGAGCGTGCGCAAGCGAGCAGGGAGGACGTGTGTACTGCCATGCAGGCGCCACTGCTGCACAACGCTAAGGACAAGGTACAGTCTGACACTAGAGTCGTAGCCTGCGCGCCTGCGAGCGTGCGCAAGCGATCAGGGAGGACGTGTGTACTGCCATGCAGGCGCCGCTGCTGCACAACGCTAAGGACAAGGTACAGTCTGACACTAGAGTCGTAGCCTGCGCGGAGACACTGCGCGCCTGCGAGCGTGCGCAAGCGAGCAGGGAGGACGTGTGTACTGCCATGCAGGCGCCACTGCTGCACAACGCTAAGGACAAGGTACAGTCTGACACTAGAGCCGTAGCCTGCGCGGAGACACTGCGCCTGCGAGCGTGCGCAAGCGAGCAGGGAGGACGTGTGTACTGCCATGCAGGCGCCACTGCTGCACAACGCTAAGGACAAGGTACAGTCTGACACTAGAGTCGTAGCCTGCGCGGAGACACTGCGCGCCTGCGAGCGTGCGCAAGCGAGCAGGGAGGACGTGTGTACTGCCATGCAGGCGCCACTGCTGCACAACGCTAAGGACAAGGTACAGTCTGACACTAGAGTCGTAGCCTGCGCGGAGACACTGCGCGCCTGCGAGCGTGCGCAAGCGAGCAGGGAGGACGTGTGTACTGCCATGCAGGCGCCACTGCTGCACAACGCTAAGGACAAGGTACAGTCTGACACTAGAGTCGTAGCCTGCGCGCCTGCGAGCGTGCGCAAGCGATCAGGGAGGACGTGTGTACTGCCATGCAGGCGCCGCTGCTGCACAACGCTAAGGACAAGGTACAGTCTGACACTAGAGTCGTAGCCTGCGCGGAGACACTGCGCGCCTGCGAGCGTGCGCAAGCGAGCAGGGAGGACGTGTGTACTGCCATGCAGGCGCCACTGCTGCACAACGCTAAGGACAAGGTACAGTCTGACACTAGAGCCGTAGCCTGCGCGGAGACACTGCGCCTGCGAGCGTGCGCAAGCGAGCAGGGAGGACGTGTGTACTGCCATGCAGGCGCCACTGCTGCACAACGCTAAGGACAAGGTACAGTCTGACACTAGAGTCGTAGCCTGCGCGGAGACACTGCGCGCCTGCGAGCGTGCGCAAGCGAGCAGGGAGGACGTGTGTACTGCCATGCAGGCGCCACTGCTGCACAACGCTAAGGACAAGGTACAGTCTGACACTAGAGTCGTAGCCTGCGCGGAGACACTGCGCGCCTGCGAGCGTGCGCAAGCGAGCAGGGAGGACGTGTGTACTGCCATGCAGGCGCCACTGCTGCACAACGCTAAGGACAAGGTACAGTCTGACACTAGAGCCGTAGCCTGCGCGGAGACACTGCGCGCCTGCGAGCGTGCGCAAGCGAGCAGGGAGGACGTGTGTACTGCCATGCAGGCGCCACTGCTGCACAACGCTAAGGACAAGGTACAGTCTGACACTGGAGTCGTAGCCTGCGCGGAGACACTGCGCGCCTGAGAGCGTGCGCAAGCGAGCAGGGAGGACGCGTGTACTGCCATGCAGGCGCCACTGCTGCACAACGCTAAGGACAAGGTACAGTCTGACACTAGAGTCGTAGCCTGCGCGGAGACACTGCGCGCCTGCGAGCGTGCGCAAGCGAGCAGGGAGGACGTGTGTACTGCCATGCAGGCGCCGCTGCTGCACAACGCTAAGGACAAGGTACAGTCTGACACTAGAGTCGTAGCCTGCGCGGAGACACTGCGCGCCTGCGAGCGTGCGCAAGCGAGCAGGGAGGACGTGTGTACTGCCATGCAGGCGCCTCTGCTGCACAACGCTAAGGACAAGGTACAGTCTGACACTAGAGTCGTAGCCTGCGCGGAGACACTGCGCGCCTGCGAGCGTGCGCAAGCGAGCAGGGAGGACGTGTGTACTGCCATGCAGGCGCCACTACTTTCATTTCGTTTCATTTATTCATAACAAAAAATATTGTGTTGAACATAAACTTAATACTACATTAATCATAAAATTAGAATTAAATTAAACATGAAGAAATACAACACCAATGAAATAAACAATGTCAACTAAAATATACTAATGCAAATTATGATATTTATAATAATAATAAGTAATTAATTAATCATGTCAACAAAAATTAGAAAAAAATAATAATAACATAATCTTTTAATTATAATCTTCTTGTTATTGAATTCTAATCTAATACAAAATCTGATATAGAGTAATAACATTTATTCAAAAGGTGCTGTTTGAGACTTGCATTAAAGATTTTATAGTTCATAATAGATTTAAACTCTGTTGGCAGCTGGTTAAATAGGAACACAGCCTGATAGCTAGTAGCGTGCTTCATAATGTTCAGCCGAGGTACAACGTCATACTTGATGTCCTTTCGCCTTGTCGATAGCCTTATTTCTCTTTCCGAGGGACTCTCGCTTTTACTTAAGTGCTTAACAAAGTCTGTGAGCAGTACGAGGATGTAGAGTGAAGGCACTGTAAGAATCTTAAGATTCGCGAAATGTGTTTTGCAAGAGTCTTCCTGACGAATCCGAACTATAGTTCTAATAGCCCTTTTTTGGAGTCTGAAAGCCAAGTCTGTATTATACTGATAACTGTTGCCCCACTGCTTAATGCTGTACCGGAGTTTCGACTCCACGAGTGCATGGTAAACCATTTTTAGGTGGTTTACATCGATTTGGTCTCTCAGGCTACGAAGGGCATAGCAAGCGGAGCTTATAGAATTCGTCAGCACTTGAAGTTCATGTCTCCAGTTCAGTAGTTCATCAATATGAACTCCCAAAAATTTAACAACATCAGTCTGTTTAATTATCATTCCATTTAAATTAACATTTAGGGCATCTGAGTTTTTAGATGTTGCTGAAAACAGAATTACATTTGTCTTCTTCTATTGCACAACGCTAAGGACAAGGTACAGTCTGACACTAGAGTCGTAGCCTGCGCGGAGACACTGCGCGCCTGCGAGCGTGCGCAAGCGAGCAGGGAGGACGTGTGTACTGCCATGCAGGCGCCTCTGCTGCACAACGCTAAGGACAAGGTGCAGTCTGACACTAGAGTCGTAGCCTGCGCGGAGACACTGCGCGCCTGCGAGCGTGCGCAAGCGAGCAGGGAGGACGTGTGTACTGCCATGCAGGCGCCGCTGCTGCACAACGCTAAGGACAAGGTACAGTCTGACACTAGAGTCGTAGCCTGCGCGGAGACACTGCGCGCCTGCGAGCGTGCGCAAGCGAGCAGGGAGGACGTGTGTACTGCCATGCAGGCGCCACTGCTGCACAACGCTAAGGACAAGGTACAGTCTGACACTAGAGTCGTAGCCTGCGCGGAGACACTGCGCGCCTGCGAGCGTGCGCAAGCGAGCAGGGAGGACGTGTGTACTGCCATGCAGGCGCCGCTGCTGCACAACGCTAAGGACAAGGTACAGTCTGACACTAGAGTCGTAGCCTGCGCGGAGACACTGCGCGCCTGCGAGCGTGCGCAAGCGAGCAGGGAGGACGTGTGTACTGCCATGCAGGCGCCGCTGCTGCACAACGCTAAGGACAAGGTACAGTCTGACACTAAAGTCGTACCCTGCGCGAAGACACTGCGCGCCTGCGAGCGGCTTGCGCAAGCGAGCAGAGACGACGTGTGTACATGCAGCAAAAAATGTAATCTAGGTGGTACCACTTTTCAACTTTATTACCACTGCATAAAGATGAAAAGTGGTAGACTGCATTTTTTGTTGACTGTACTGCCATGCAGGCGCCGCTGCTGCACAACTACTAACAAGAACCTAAGTATAGTCACTGGTCACCAGAGTTGTACCTCGGAATAAGGAAGATCTGAAGTGTCACTTTAGGCTAACCCCCTTATAAACGTTTATTAACTTAACAAGCCGCTAATAATTGTTTGTCACTTTTGCTCTTATGGACACATTGTTAAGATCGAAAGGGACAAACAATTATTAGCGAAGCGGCTAGTGAAGTTAACAAACGTTTATGAATAAGGGGGTAAATCCATTGTTGCGTATCGTACAACGCTGCCGGGTCAATCGTGTTGATTCGCATCGAATAGGTGCCCGATAATAATGAATTAGTATTCAAATGAAATTTTATTGATGCATATAATGAATGTTAGTAACGTCATAAAAACGCATCGGCGTACTGTGCGGATTCCACTGATCCGGACCGATTTCCACTAACGCAGCATGTACTTGTAGCTTCGCGATAGACACGTGGAATCACACCCCTTTGCCATGGAACTACGTCGATTTATGTATGTCCCATAATACTATTTATTTGTCCACAGCTCCACGAGCTCGGAAAACTCTGCGGGCTCCTCCCCGGCTCCCCTGAGCCAAGCTCGGAACAGCTCCATCTAGTCGTCATGCTGTCAGCCGGCATGGGCGACGGCGAGCCTAACAACCAGAATCCGACCCCCACGGACCGGCTAAAATCGGCTTTGAGGAGCAAAACTTCTTTCCAGCAGTATTACTTGGAGCTGGCTGAGTTGGCTATGGGGACGTATAAGCATATTGGGAGGTTAAGGTTAGTCTTGTTGCAGTTGCTCTCAGTCTAATGGTCATCATCATTGTCGGATATATTATTACAAAAATCGACTACGTCTCGCTTTGTAATAGCGACTCTTAACTCCTTTAAGGACTCTTGTTATTTCAGCTTTAGAGATGCCAGATATTAGGATTATGTAACCTTTTGCGCAAAATAATCTACTATACGTTGCACATCTCATAAAAGGTTGAAAGTCAAGGTTAGAAAAATAATCAGTTTATTGAATTAAACTTTCACATTTTTCACGCATAACTTAACAAGTAACGGGACTTAATACCTGCCTGGAGTCTGGCTGAGACCGCGGGCGTAACGTCACACCTGAAAAGTCAGTGAATGTAAGTGTTCGCGATTAAGTCCCGTCCCGTTACTTGTTAAATGAAAAAACATCAATCCGCCAGGCGATTATGAAATATGAACGATTTACTAGAATTCGAAAAATGCGCGACGACAACTAAGATAGAGCCATGGCGATTGGCTCTTGAAATACGACACAAGTGCGAAAAACAGGAATCCCGACACGAGTGGCGATGTTTTAAAACACGACCAAAGGGAGTGTTTTAAATCGACACGAGTTACGAATTTCCTTTTTGCACGTGTCTCGTACGACGTTTTTTAGTACAGATGGCCCTCCGAAGTTTTGGACCTGACGTAAAATGAGCCACTTCTCGCACTAGAGCCTAAAAAAGGCAACATCTGTACTAAAAAAGTTCCTTTTATATACGGAGCAAATCGTCGAGCATTTTTCGACTTAAAATTCGTGAGTTTTTTTTCTGGGTTTACTTATGGCCACAGACTAGCCGAGGGCAGAGGCGCGGCCTACGGGTAACCCGTGTGAAATACAATAATGAATCTCACTAGAGTTTAGTGTTTCCTAATTTGGCAATGCTTGTCACAATGAACATAATCTTCGATCCACTTTTAGTTTTTTTTTTCAAGACAGAATTTTCTGCTCTACAATGGCGAGGAGGCTAGAACGAACGATTTTTTTTATTTGCCAATTTAAGGAATAAGATAAGATTTACCACAAATTTTCTTATCAGATTCGCCCGCCTCATCGGGCGTGATCTCGCCGCGTTCTACTCGGAGCTGGGCGAGACGGGAAAGGCAGTGGTGTTCCTGATGGACGCGCTGCGCTCGTACGAGGAGCAGGGCTGGAGGGACCTCGCGGCTCAGACCAGGCTCGAGCTGGTGGCGGCCGCTAAGAAGATGGAAGATGTCGACAGGTAGGGTGATGTAGCCTGCAGTGTCTAGCTCGTACGAGGAGCAGGGCTGGAGGGACCTCGCGGCTCAGACCAGGCTCGAGCTGGTGGCGGCCGCTAAGATGGAAGATGTCGACAGGTAGGGTGATGTAGCCTGCAGTGTCTAGCTCGTACGAGGAGCAGGGCTGGAGGGACCTCGCGGCTCAGACCAGGCTCGAGCTGTGGCGGCCGCTAAGAAGATGGAAGATGTCGACAGGTAGGGTGATGTAGCCTGCAGTGTCTAGCTCGTACGAGGAGCAGGGCTGGAGGGACCTCGCGGCTCAGACCAGGCTCGTGCTGGTGGCGGCCGCTAAGAAGATGGAAGATGTCGACAGGTAGGGTGATGTAGCCTGCAGTGTCTAGCTGCGTTCTACTCGGAGGTGGGTGCGACGGGAAAGGCAGTGGTGAAGTATGGTGACGTAGTATCCAAAAAGTGCCTGATATGTCATAAATTCGAGTTACATTTTATTCCGATCAATAAATAAAATACATGAACTGTTATAAACGTTTACCTGTTGATATAGAATTATCTTTTAACCGTCGTGATTTTCTCATCGTACGTGGCCATGTCGCCAATACAAAATTAAAGCATGCATTTGAATGGGAGAATTTATTACATCATAAAAACCAAATCAGATCTTTGTCTTATTTATCAGACTCTGGCGATGTCACTTGGATGTTGATTATCTGATTTATAACACTACTGAGGTTAAAAAGTTAATTGTTAGCAAAATAGTCAAGAATCAAAGCGAATTTAATTATTCGCCTTATAATAAAACTTAGAACTATAGAACAATACCAAAACGTATCTTTATGCATTAACAAATAGCAGTACCAATAATCGAATTTATGTTTCAGATACACAAAGCTCTCTGCAACAATAGCATGCACTGCCGAATTAGAAATCCTAGTCCGAAACTTCTACTTCGAAGAAATGATGAAATCAATAAAGGAGAACCTTTCTCAGAAACCAGAGCCCGTCTTAACTGAGCTCAACGAGTGCTACAAAATAGTTTCAGCTACTTTACTACCGTCCGATCGTGGTGTTTATATCACTGACAATAAGGTCGAATGTCGCTTGGTTGTCGAAAGCAATATGCCTAAGGATATAATTTGTACGCGCGCTTCGATTAGTATAGAGAAGTTTGTAGTGGACAAACAGGCGGAGAAACGGACTCCGGCGAAAAGCTATAAGACTGAATTAAGTGTTAATAGTAGTGTAGGTTCGCAGAATAGTTCGCCGAGGAAAAGTGCGCCGGAAAGTGATAATGAATTACCTAATTTAATTACGAGGTATGTGAATTATTTAGTTATTTGGGCATTTTCACTTCTAGGGACACCCAATTAGCTTAACTCTCACAAAAAAGTTTACTTCGATGCCAGCTTTGTAACGACAATTAAGCATTAAATATTAACAAAAATATTTTTTTAATATTTAATCCAGAAAGAATACGCGTTTATGCAATATAAAAACATAAAGTGGTACGTAAATATTTCATTTCATGCTTAATTGTCGTTACAAAACTGACATCGAAGTTAACTTTTTTGTGAGAGTTAAGCTAATTGGGTGTCCCTAGAAGTGAAAAAGCCCATTTTTGTAATTTTATGAAACTTAGTCAATGACCGATAAAGTTTGCGCTTTTGCTTTAAAAATGGTGCATATACTGCACAGAAAGTCAGTCTTTTATTTCTAAACATGGGTCTAAAATCAAATATTTTTACTAGTGTGTTAGGTTAGGGTATTTCATTTCTAGCCACGCTATTAGCTATAAATTGGTAGACCTTATGTCTTTTGTAATAAGGATCACAGATGTAAAGTCAAGAGTTGCTGTTTGTATGTAGGTACTATACTTACATTAAACTAACAGACCAAAAACAAATGTCATTCAAGTACGAGATATTTTTCGTAAACTTTTAAATTAATTTCCATCATCATCATCATCAGCCTATGATAGTCCACTGCTGGACGTAGGCCTCTCCTATTAACTATGAGTAGAGAGAGACGCATTAGGAGGTAAATGCCCATAATCGCCACGCTGGGCAAGCGGATTGGCGATCGCAGTAATGTGTCCACTATGATGACATTGATGACGCTGCTGCCCATTTTGTCAAATAATGGTCAGTGACACTTCAATCCCTTAGTCGACTCTTACGACACCCGCAGGAGGAGATGGGGTGGTGACAAACGGCCAAATTAATTTACTTGAACAAAATTGTTTTATACAATATTTTGAAGTACATTTTTTATCCTCTTTCAGTATAAGACTGGATGATTTAAAACCTAAGAATCCTCTTCTAAACCCACTGCACATAACCTCACAGCTTCACTACAAAGAGGACAAATCCTTACAAAAAGCCACCGTCGAATGCGTTAACCCAAAAGTAACTTTAAAGCGCTCAGACAGCAGCAAATATAGAAAACCGTCCGCTACTGTCAGAAGTAACTACGAGAACTCATTCATTTGTGACAACATCACTCTAAAACCCGGTACTAATGAGATTACCTTACAATGTATATCAAAAGTGCCGGGTAGTTTCAAACTCGGTCAGATATCGTTGCTAGTTGAGGAGAAATTGGAGTTTTTGTCGAATGTGCTGACGAGTTTGAAGATTGGGTATGAAGTGGTAACGCAGGGGGTGAATGTGTACTTGAATAAGGTGGAACCGAAGAAGGATCTGGTGGCTGGGTTGGAGCATGCTATGGAGCTGGTGGTGACTAGCGGAAGCTCGCATATAGAGGAGGTGAGTTCATATATGTATGGAGATATAGCATCTATATTCCCTGAGGCATACAATTTAAATCTCGGCGCTAAAGTAGCAAAGTTACAACATTTAACTACAATAAAATTATACAGTTGAAGGGTCCGCGTAAAGAACATGTCTAGTCAATTCAAATTTCAGAAGGAAAAACCACCTTACTTTTAACAGAATAAGGTGTGTATTTGCCCTGATTTTTTTAAACACGACATGTTTTTTCCGTGGACCCTTCTGTTATCATTGTGTTGAACAGTATTTCTTATTCTCCTCGGCATTGAATAGAAAATCTGATTATTCCATATCAATTACAATATAAATGCCTATAAAAAAATTTACATTGTCTAAAAAGTCCGCTTGTCACGTCTAATAATATGTATACATTTCGGAACGTATGGCAAAGGCTTAAGGATCAAAATCGTACACACTTATATTATTAGAGCCGACCGTACAAAAACTCGTTAAATGTTCCCATTGCTACTGTTTTAGCTACTGTATCATTACTAGGACATTTCGTAGCATGGTAAACAAAGATTTTCAAAACTTAGTAATAAAATCAGTTAAATATATCCGTCAGATAAAATTATCTACGTCCTTTCCCAGGCATGTAGAAGGATGGACAGCTAGCATTCAGCTGACAGAATATTTTATTAAAATTATTAAAAAAACGGTGAAACAAGGCCTTAGGTTGGGTACTTCTCAGGCCGATAAACATTACTTTGCAAATTAGCAGCTATATGTATATTTTAGCTCATATTTATCAATTTCATCCAGAACGCAACAATACTCCTCAAAACGTCAGCGGGCCTGCTAATCCGACTGGCGGAAGATTCCACTATGGCGCGGGAATTATCCATACCGGTGCCCGCTAGCAAACCGTTTGAGACCACTCGCGTACCGCTCAAGCTATTCGCGAACCTTCAGGTCAAGAAAGAGAAGAACTTTGAACATACCGTGAGTATGCTAAATATATAATATTTCTGATAGTAAATTACTACTTACATATTTACAATATGTAATTAGGCTGACAACGCACAAGTTTCCACTATGGAGCGGGAACTATGATCATTTGAAAAGAGTATCGAACACACCGTGAGTGAGCTCCTAGGTGGACCGATGACCTGGTAAAGATAGCCGGATGGAATCCGTTGGATACGCTATAGATCTATAGGTACTCCTAAACCCCAGCCATAACGTACAGTCGGGTTCAAAGTTGCATGGACAGTTTATGAATAAATTCATTCCTAAATCGCCCATGCAATTCTGAACGCCACTGTACAACTAAAGAAACTCCCAAAATCAAATGCTTACCTATTCGATAGGAAATAAAGTTAACTCGAAAATTGTACGAGACAAAACATATTATGTAAATGTTATAATTGAATAGCATTTAAAATTAGCGATGTTAATAACCAGTTACATGTTTTAACGACAAACGGGACTTAATCGTTAAATATTACCCTGACGTTTCGGGCATAACGTTACACCCGTGGTCGTTTGTCGTTAAAATATTTAACACTCATATCCATCGTGACCAAATCAATGTACTTACGACTTTCATGCTTAGATTTGTGCGATAGACTCTATTGCTATGTAAAATACAAGTGATGACATGTAGCCACAGCTACTTGAAGCATGTCATGAAGTCAGTCTCAATGTACTACAGGTAGGATTGGGCTATACGAGGTTATTCTAATTCCAGGTCTGGCTAAACTGTCCCTGGTGGGAAGCAGCCATGGAAGTCCCCCTCCACTTCTCCCCTCCCATGGTGGCGTCGTGGCGCCGTCTCACCTCCAATACGAGGAAAATAGTGCACGTCACTCTCAAGTCGACGGTCGCCCATTTCGTTCAGTTCCAGCTGACCGAGCCCAAGTTGGAGTGCGATGGCAATACTACCGTGTCGGATTTGAATCCGAAGAATGCTAAAGACATGGTAAGTGGGTTCTTTGATTTTTGTTCAAAAGAAACAAGCCTTATTGAGTTTATTTTGGCTTGGAGATTTGTGTAAGATCGGTGTACAATCTTAGCTGTTCGTAACTTGATTTGTCAGCTATGGCCATGGTGAAACAGCCTTAATTATTTTTTGTGATTTCTATCGTTGTAAAAAAGCAATAATTGTTAAATATTAATCTTTTATTTTACACACCCTTTCCCTAGTTTGATGGGAAACAGCACTAACTCGTAGGATTTAATTGAGGCATACAATTAGACCAATTTTTTGTTAAAATTATAAACCTCATATTATTATCTTGATTGCCGCTTAGGTCCACTTGCATAGAAGGTTAGGTCGCTAGCAACCTATTATGAACAGAGCGTTCAAAATGTATGGCACTTACCAGTTAACCTTTTGTTAGCTGGCTAACCCTAGATTATGCAAGCATCCTTAACATGTAATTATCCATTCCAGGTGGTAGCCTCAGACGGTACAACAGCCTCATTCATGTGGGAGCTCCTTAAAGACCCCCTAGTGAAAGCCGGGCCCATGAAAGCCATCTTCACCGTCCAATACCACCCGGTGGACGTTCCAGAGCCTTCTAGAAAGTTCTCGTGCCCGTTCGATATCCAGGACTGTACGACACTGTTCGTTATCAGGACTAAGTTGGAGCCGAGTAAGGGGTCCGACTTTTGTAGGGCGTCGCAGGTGTGCTGTCTGCAGCTTGCCGTGCAAAGGGTAAGAACTATCTAGTATTACAGATGTAGTAGGTATACTATTCGTGAGTAGAATCTAAAAAAATAGTAAACCTAAAAATTTTCATTAGGTATTTCATATTCACGCATTTTTAGAACACGAATCTTAGTTTTATCACATACTTAAAACCTGAAACCTTGAGTTCTCATACATTTTTAGTTTAAATTATTGATATTTATTAGTATTATCTTGAAAATACATCTGCGAACATGTGTAATAGGGTGTTTCACTTTTGTATGGGCAAAAAAAAATTGTGATATTTTCCCTGACTTTGCTCACGCCCTAAGTTTCTCTGATATAAAAATGATATATATAAAATTTTATTGAGATTGGACAACATTTAAAGGTTGCACACTTTTGAAAGTAAAGCCAAAGCCCCATACATTACGAAAAAAAATACTTTGTTATAAATTAATCAAATATAATGAACCAACACTAAAAAAGAATGGGATAGTCGAATTTAATGTCATATATTAAAAATGAGAACTTATTCTTTGGAAGTAGGTATAAATTCTAAAAAATATTTATAAGGCACTTTTATGAAAACCTAATTCCCAGTGTTTTACTAATTTCATAACTATAATAGATTAGTGTACTATATGTAAACATCCAATTATGGCCTAAAATTAAGTTAAAAACCGGGATCTAGATTACTTTATAAATAATACCATATTAAGGTTATAGTAAATTCACACACGTGCTTAAAGAATAAAATCCTTTTTTTATATTTGACGATAGAATCTACTTTCCTAAGTAATTTTAGTGTTGGTTCATTATTTTTTTATGAATTTATAACAAAGTAATTTTTTTCGTAATGTATGGGGCTTTGGCACCACTTTCAAAAGTGTGCAACCTCTAATCGTTATCCAATCTCAATAAAATTTTAAATATATCATTTTTATATCAGAGAAACTTAGGGCGTGAGCAAAGTCAGAGAAAATTTCACAATTTTCAAAAATGAAACACCCTAATGTGTAACGTGTCAAAGACGTCAAATGCTATAAAAATCAGCCATATTTATTTACATTTTTTTTTGGATTCTCATTTCATAATCCTTTTACTCAATTTGGGTCAGCGAGTCATGAAAATCAGTTAGTTACTTGTTTTCAATTTATCCGTTACGAAAATCGTCTACAATCATCATAATTATTTAGGGATATTGTTGTAAAATGTTTCATAGTAAATTCTACCGTTGGTTGTAACGAATTGGTTTAGCATTGATATTATTTATATTACATTTAAAATTAGGCAAATAGTCGAACTAAACTCTGAGAGAATTTATTTAGATAGGTTTTCGGCACTATAATTTAGTTATATGACTATTTTTGTATTTTTCAGGTAAACGAAACAGAATTCACATCTCTTATGTATGAAGTATTAGCCGACCAGACTATGTGGGCTGTATTAGGTAGAACTGCAGGTAAATAATAAAGATTTTTCTAATCAATTTTAAATGTTACAAGGGCAATTCCATAAAACTGGAACAACCTGTGCTCCGCAATTATTTTGGCTGTTCTTATATTGAATAATTAATGTTAGTCGCCGTATGTCTAACCTAACCCTATATGAAGATAGCTGAACGCTTAAGTCGACTTAATTTAAGAACACACAAAATAATTGATAACTGATATTACAGTCTTGTGGATTTATCCAGGAGGTCTATAATGACTAAAAGCATCCACAATCTAATAATTACAAAAAAAACACTATAATATCAACTACAATCCTCCCACTATTTGGACTTCGATTATATTTTTCGTCACGTCTAATAATATGTATACATTTTGGAACGTATGTCAAAGGCATAAGGATCAAAATCGTATACATATTATTAGAGCCGATCGTACCTCCCTCAAAAATCTACATCAACTTCTAGTCGTCCTTTGTTTTCATTGTACATTTGACTGGAATTTTGTTTATATCCTGAGCCGACTAGGGAGAACCCTTCTTTTACAGAGTCCTATAGGCTTAGCACGTGATTGGTGCGACAGAATATCGCCGAATCGACTATCCGACTGTATCGACTGTCAGTCTTGTTCCGTGTTATTGAAATAATGTCAGGTCGCTTTAACTTCGTAAGACCCACCATAGTTATTTTTCCTATTTTTAATTTCAACCTTGTTCTATATGTAAATTGGTAAACATTTCGTTTGTTTCAAAAAACAATGAAACAAAAGAAATGCTACTTTATTTGGTTCGTAAAAGATTCAAATTGGATTGCCACAACTATGGACCTTGTAATGTACATTGGGTCTTAGAGTTTGTGCATAAATCACGCGAGGTCCTATAGGGGGGGAGGGGGTCCAAGAAAACATCACGAAAGATCACGTTAGGGGAGGGGGGGGTACAAGGAGACCTCACGTGTATTTTTCTGCGATGACCAAACTAAGAACTATTGTGAATTTTGCGGCGAGCGAACGTTAAAGGTTGAATGAAAAAGTACACGTGAGACTGCTAGGGGGGAGGGGGGAGGGGGGGTTAGCCAAGAAACTCACCAAACATCACCAGGGGGGGGCTCAAAAAGTAGGCGATAAACTTCGCATAATTTATGCATGAACCCTTACGAATTTAAGTTATTCATGTACTAATCTACTAGTAGTTCTACGGTTTACATTCTTTAATCGACAGTCTGACTCTATGTGATCGATAAATCCCCATCATCAGCATCACTTTTTTTTTAATTCCAGGAGTGATATCCCTAGAGTCGAGCGCGGCAGC
This sequence comes from Thaumatotibia leucotreta, assembly GCA_025490895.1. Lineage (NCBI taxonomy): Eukaryota > Metazoa > Arthropoda > Insecta > Lepidoptera > Tortricidae > Thaumatotibia > Thaumatotibia leucotreta. Next base: position 35,984 of record JALPQI010002166.1, read on the forward strand.
CAGCGTGACGCTAGACGTGATGCCGCTGGTGGCCGGCTACCTGCCGCTGCCGGCCGTGCGCCTCTCCAAGTACATCGCGAACACCAAGGGTACACGACACTTATATTATACTCCAACAGTGATATCCCTAGAGTCGAGCGCGGCAGCCAGCGTGACGCTGACGTGATGCCGCTGGTGGCCGGCTACCTGCCGCTGCCGGCCGTGCGCCTCTCCAAGTACATCGCGAACACCAAGGGTACACGACACTTATATTATACTCCAACAGTGATATCCCTAGAGTCGAGCGCGGCAGCCAGCGTGACGCTGACGTGATGCCGCTGGTGGCCGGCTACCTGCCGCTGCCGGCCGTGCGCCTCTCCAAGTACATCGCGAACACCAAGGGTACACGACACTTATACTTTACTCCAGGAGTGATATCCCTAGAGTCGAGCGCGGCAGCCAGCGTGACGCTGGTCGTGATGCCGCTGGTGGCCGGCTACCTGCCGCTGCCGGCCGTGCGCCTCTCCAAGTACATCGCGAACACCAAGGGTACACGACACTTATATTATACTCCAACAGTGATATCCCTAGAGTCGAGCGCGGCAGCCAGCGTGACGCTGACGTGATGCCGCTGGTGGCCGGCTACCTGCCGCTGCCGGCCGTGCGCCTCTCCAAGTACATCGCGAACACCAAGGGTACACGACACTTATACTTTACTCCAGGAGTGATATCCCTAGAGTCGAGCGCGGCAGCCAGCGTGACGCTGGACGTGATGCCGCTGGTGGCCGGCTACCTGCCGCTGCCGGCCGTGCGCCTCTCCAAGTACATCGCGAACACCAAGGGTACACGACACTTATATTATACTCCAGGAGTGATATCCCTAGAGTCGAGCGCGGCAGCCAGCGTGACGCTGGACGTGATGCCGCTGGTGGCCGGCTACCTGCCGCTGCCGGCCGTGCGCCTCTCCAAGTACATCGCGAACATCAAGGGTACACGACACTTATATTATACTCCAGGAGTGATATCCCTAGAGTCGAGCGCGGCAGCCAGCGTGACGCTGGACGTGATGCCGCTGGTGGCCGGCTACCTGCCGCTGCCGGCCGTGCGCCTCTCCAAGTACATCGCGAACACCAAGGGTACACGACACTTATATTATACTCCAGGAGTGATATCCCTAGAGTCGAGCGCGGCAGCCAGCGTGACGCTGGACGTGATGCCGCTGGTGGCCGGCTACCTGCCGCTGCCGGCCGTGCGCCTCTCCAAGTACATCGCGAACACCAAGGGTACACGACACTTATATTATACTCCAGGAGTGATCTCCCTAGAGTCGAGCGCGGCAGCCAGCGTGACGCTGGACGTGATGCCGCTGGTGGCCGGCTACCTGCCGCTGCCGGCCGTGCGCCTCTCCAAGTACATCGCGAACACCAAGGGTACACGACACTTATATTATACTCCAGGAGTGATCTCCCTAGAGTCGAGCGCGGCAGCCAGCGTGACGCTGGACGTGATGCCGCTGGTGGCCGGCTACCTGCCGCTGCCGGCCGTGCGCCTCTCCAAGTACATCGCGAACATCAAGGGTACACGACACTTATATTATACTCCAGGAGTGATATCCCTAGAGTCGAGCGCGGCAGCCAGCGTGACGCTAGACGTGATGCCGCTGGTGGCCGGCTACCTGCCGCTGCCGGCCGTGCGCCTCTCCAAGTACATCGCGCAGAACACCAAGGGTACACGACACTTATACATACACGGTGCTCGCGAGCATTACGAAAGATTATAACTATGCATTTTAGACATCCAAATAAAATAAAAATATTATGAGACCTAAAATGTCTTTCGAAAAAAGGTTAATTATCTCTGGAACCAAGCCGAATCCAGGAAATTTTATATAGCACTAAATACTTTAAATATGCTCAGGAATTCAGCATTAAAATCTTTCGGAATGTTCACGAGCACCGTGTATTTTACTTTTAAAGACACAGGTTTTCAGAGTAAAAGAAAGATGACATTTCCATGAATCTGATCTGGACATTTTGGGTTCATTCGAATCAGAATCAGAGCTGATTCAATCTAGATAATAAGAAAGAATGTCTCAAATTTTTGTACATAGTTTGAGTTTCCGTTACGCGACGCTTGTAACAAGTTCAAACAAAAAAGTGACGTAATACAATTTGTTTTAGGACATTATCCTAAGCTGGTACAGATCTGAAAGTATTCTTAAAATCTTTCATTTTGAGACCCACGGACTTTAAAGGCTCTCAAGGCTTTAGTGATTTATGGACCCTGAATATGCATAAATTAGTGTAGTCTTTTCTCAAATACAGTTCAGTCTAAACGTTTTATCGTCTAACCGTAGTTGAATTGAATATTACTGTTATTATAAGTGTAATATCGTCCTATTACTGCAAAAACCAGCTATGTGCGCCTATTATGTCCTTCGATAATGAATTTGTTTATTATGATAATTAAATTGATTCTGCCAAAATCTGATTTGCGCATATAGCTGGTATTTCCAGTAATAGGACGATATATTCTCCATACAAACAAAAATAAAAGACTACAATACTCGTATATTTTCAAATGAAAAAAAAATGAAAATGAAAAATGATTTATTCGTTAACTTATAGTGCTAGTTTACAATACACTGGTAACCCCTTTTTAAGTAAATAATTACCTGTGTAAATATGACTGATACTGAATATTCCCAACAGATCCAAAGAAAGACATCACAACACACCCCCGCTTGGAGCCCTTCAGCCCGGGCCAGGTGTACCACGCCGGGAAGGCGAAACAAGTTCACGTGCTGCCATCTGCGCCCAAGGAACATCTAGAACCGACCGTTTGAAACTAAGCGTAAGACTTGTGCGTAGCCAAGAATCGCAACAGGCATGTTAAACATATTTTTTCGAAATGTCAAAACTATCGCCACTGTGAAGTTTTATATGTATGAAATACACAAAAGTGACGTCACGTTTGTATACTGCCAAATCGCTACATAGTATAAAATAGTCACCTTTTCTGTCCCTATGTCCCTTTGTACGCTTAAATCTTTAAAACTACGCGACGGATTTTGATGAGATTTTTTTAATAGGTAGAGTAATTCAAGAGGAAGGATTTTTTGTAGGTATAGTACCCGTGCGAAGCCGGGGCGTGTCGCTAGTTATAGATAATTCCACGAGAGTTGAGGTCACGCACACATCAGCATGTAATGTAAACACACGGGGAATTTGAAATTAGTGTTCTTTTTTCGTACTGACAGCAAACCCAATTGCAACTGTAAGATTGTCAAAGGTTTGTTCAAGGGATTTGCTTCAATATTTTAACGCAAGTGAATCATTCATTCAATATTTTTTTGGCAATTAGTACTTCTTTGGATGTGTGTGTAATCATTCAACTCAACTCTGGTGAAATTACCTATACTAAGTTCTTTCCAATTTATTAAATAGAAGTTCTGTACAAAAATGATTGCAATCGACATTTTAGTATTAATTTGTTCGTGTATTCCGTGAAATTATATATTTTCACTACAGTCATCATCTCTGTCATCGTCGCACTAATAAGAAAGACGAACAGAGGGAGAAAACTACCTTACGCTACTGAGCATTAGCGATTGACATCTTGTTTTCGTACTCTTGAGTAGTTGTCGAACGGGACGTGCGATAGGCGTCCATGTTAAACAAATACAAACTTGTTCGAGTTATAAATAACATAGTTCGCATTAAACTCAATTTGCAGGTAAATGCAATTAGTCAGTGACACTTCAACATCATCTCAATGTTCAAATTACTCATATGAGACACGTTTTAATGTGAATCATCAGCTCATTACAATTTGGCTTATTTCGTCGGTTGACAATCAAAACTCACTAAGTAACAAAACAACAAAACAACCTACTTAAAATAGAGATCGTATCTAAGTTCTAATTCAATACTGACAAGAGGTTGCTAAGAGTCGTGACAGTTTTTATAGTGAGTTTTGCTTGTCAGCCAACGATTTGATTTTCGTGGGAAAGTTTCTTGGAGCCTGAAAACGGGTTAAATTGGATACATTCAAACGTTATAATATTTACATTACTTCAGCTGTATATTTTGTTATATTTATGTGTTATATGTACCTGATTACTATTTCTTTTAGCATTGAAAAATCATACACTATTTCTTACTACAGCAAAAAAATAACACTTTATTTTATTGGAAAACATATACAGGTAAATTCACGAAAGCTGGCACGAATGGATCGAGTAAGTGACAGAAAGTATCTATGTGTGGATGTCAAAATAACAGTAGATACAGGTTGGTATAGGACGACCGCATACACACAATGATAGATGTCATTAATTTCATTCATTCCATTCATGCCAGCTTTAGTGAATTCACCTGTACTAGGTTAACTACTAACACAACCTGTATTTCTAGTGTTAGAAATGTCAACGAAAATAATAATGTAATTTAGATAACGTGGACATAGTCTGGCACGTTTTATAACAAAAAAGGTGCAGAATTTTAACTAAGAGCTTTTTTTTCAAGCCGTTGCTAAAGCTTTTGTATGTATGTTTATCCGTGTGGAATCATGCAAATTAATTTTGTATACACGCTTAGTTTAGATGACATTGTGTGGATACCTATGTGATGCCATTCCAAAATGGCGAATTATCCAAGATGTCGATATACCACAGTATGGGTAGGTGTCGAATGAAAGAGCTTGCTAAGCAGAACACTAAATACTACGTCATATTAAATCCAATATGGTAGCCTTTTTATTTTTTGGCTACCACTACCACAATAAGGGTATCAAACAAAAGAGCTTGCACATAAAAGCTTAGAAAGAATATTTAACCAATGTATTCAATATGCAGAGTCGCCATTCAGCTTAATTAGAGCGGCCACAGTACTCAAAAATATCTGGACATGTATTCTAATGCCTCTGCAATAGAGGCCTGCTCAAATGTTTGTGAGCACCTGACTCGCGTTTTATAAAGTTACATTTTACAATTTCGCTGTTTGCCTCTCTAACGCACGCACGTATAGGCTAGAATGAGAGGCAAACAGCAAAATTGTAAATTGTAACTTTATAAAACGTGGCCGCTCTGATAATTATAGTTGATGGCAACTATAACATTGTCGAAACTATGTACAATAAGTACCGTAATAAGCACCAAATTGACTGTAAATTAGTAAATCCGGAGGGGTTCGAGATCTATATATTCTCTATAAGTCATGTAGTAAATTCTCTCAGACTATTTAAGCGATCGGACCATGGAATCGATGTGATATTCAATATTACATGTAATTGTTTCATACTATACTTAGGCGTACTTGTAAAACATTATTCTTACACTAAATTCTAATAGCTTTACAGACAGATTCACAAGACTTGACTTGACACGAATGGATCGAGTAAGTAGCCGCGGCCCTACCACCAAAAAATAAATGCGTAAATTTCAAGGATTGGTTGACAGACTTGTGTTGGTTCGACAGTGAGTGACAGAAAAAACCTCGAAATTTACGAATTTCGATCTTCGCGGTAGTAGGACTGAAAGTATTTGTGTCTGGATGTGAAATGTTAAAGATACGACGGCCCTAGCACATCTTGTGTTTGACAGCAACACGCGGCTTTTTCGCGGCTACCCGTCGCTTCAATTATATTGAAAAGAGAAGGGTAGCCGCGAAAAGGCCGCGCGTTGATGTCAAACACAACACAAGATGCTCGCCCCGCAGGTTGGCGTAATAAAGCCACATAATAAATAACGATAGTTATCATTCATATTGTTTTTTCATGTGTGTGAATCGACCTGTTTATCCATAAATTCATAAATATAAAATGCCGTTGAATTTAGCTTTTATCTATTATTTTAAAAAGGATGTTTGACAGGAAGGGAAAAAAATACAGAGGCATTTTAAATTTTAGTAATGATGCTAATGATAGATGAATATTTAGCTAAGTAAATTATATTAATCTGGCACATCAGTATTGTCACTGTAAAAATAATCGGTTTCTAATTCGCGGGTACTAAGGCGACCGAATACTGGCTCTTAGGTTTTTTTAATTCGTCGCGTTTTTTAATAACAAGAAATAAGAAATGTTGCCGGCGTAGCATTTTTTTCTATTTTGACACTCAACGGAATGATACATATTTACGCTTACATTGCTTATATCACTGATGAAAAGAGATAAATAAGCAATTTCAAAGTACCTTCACTTTATTAATTATATTCTCTTCCAGTGCCATTCGACCACACGATTTATTTTCCGTAAAATAATATATTTTTAACCTGTTTTCTGCCTTATCGCGCAAGTCTGGTAATTTGTATATGTATACAACAAGTTAGTGTATGAGTACCATCCGAAAATATTATTTTATCGTTCCAAATGTATAGATTGCTGTCCGTGGGTCCAACTTGGTTCGATAAATTAATGGACCGGTTTCAACCTTAGATAACCAATAGATCATTATTTTAGTGTGACAAAAAGTTTTGATACAAAAAAGGCGATTATGTTTTAATATACTCACGAATAATCGATTTCTCTTAGTGAGTTTGACCTTCCCGCCTTTTTAGTAACAATACTGATTTGCTACTATATTCATCCTGCATCCATATTCAACAAAAATATTATAATCGATATTTTCTCATTCGGGATATGGTTGACAGGGTTTTAGTGTACGGTACTCACAACCTGCAATTATTTAAAGATGAGCTTTATCGTTGTGCGTAAGATTCGATATTAGAAGCTACAGGCTTACTTAGGTACGTGCTAGATATTGTGTATTCGATGTTGTTAGGAGTAAATATTTGGTACATCCAAAAAATGTGTAATTAGTGAACCTTACTCCTTTGAATAGGATTTAGATATGCTTAAATTAAGTGTCTTATTGGCAGTGCGGCAATGACAATAGCGAATATTTTCCCTCATTAACTTAGCACTCACGAGCTTGCTTGTAAGAGTGGGAAGCAGCTATTTATTAGATTGAGATGGCAAAAGCCATCAGTAGTGAAGCCATAACTAAAAATACTAATTAATTATTAGTCATTCTATAAAAAAATGTAAACCGTTCCAAAATTGGCTTCCAGAGCTCGGAGTTAAAATATCAAATAATATTCCAGGGATGTAGTTCAATTATTTAGTACATTTTTTCTGGAACAACTACTTATCACATTTTATGGCAAATGCGTGTAGCCTTGAAACGGTAGGAAATAAATGGTTTCGACGAAATAATTGTATAAAAACTAAAAAATATGTTTTCAATCGGAAAGTTAATTATGATAATTATTTTTTTTGTCCACTGTCTGGTCTAAATAAATCGCAGTTTGTTTGACTGAACATGATAATGATAGCTAATTGTCCCATAAAATAATTCATAATTATGCTGATGTGTAATTTCACCTTTTATATCAACGAAATGCCATTTAATTTGACAACGATTATTATTTTACCTAGTCCCAGGGTCTCGTCTTTTCTAACTTAAAATTTAATTTGTACATAGTTATTCATTCGGTGCTGATAATTTATTTTATTATTATCACCACTGTTTAAAATATTACGTTATGGGCCTGTTTATAATATGATAACTATATTATATACACACATAAATTGTCGCTAATAATAACTCTTGCAAAATTGTATTTTGAAAATGTGTTGTTTTAAAAACAACCTTCTTTTGTATCGATAAGGTATATAAATGTTAATACTTTTGGATACTCGTGGATGATGTTATTCTGTATCAGCTAATTTCACATTAGTATTTCATTCTACATTATTTTCAGGCAGGTTATTTTAAGTTTTTTGGTTAGTTACGTGTATGTTATTGTTGTCTTTAGTCTACTCAGATTTATTATATTTATTCCGTTTATAAATAAATATGTTTCACCTTGTTAGGTTATCTAAACAATTGTATTGATTTTAAATTTAATATTGTAATAATCAAGGACATGTATTTGCACTCAATTTAATGCTATAATTATAAGATTTATATTTGCCACAGGTAATATTTTTAAACATCTTGATGTTTTGAAGTATGAATACTCATTATGTTTAAATTACCCTCCTGATAACCTTAATAAATTAACTAGGAAATATTGAATTTATTATGTTAATTGTGTATTCGGTATGGATATTTAAAAAAATCTCATACAATTTAATTTTAATATACCCTTTATATTGAGTGCTATATTTGGTGATGTTCATAATATTATTCGACAAGCATATTTTCGTATGAGTATGCTAGTCAATTTAAATGGTTTAGTGATGAATATTGTAATGTGCTTTCCTTTTAACAATCCAAAGAACTATTGTTGCATAATGCCGTCAACAACTGTTTAAATATATTAAGAGGTTTTTTCTAAACCTTTCTCTGTACCTTCGGGAATTTACTCTCTTTTAATCGCTTTTTCTATACAAATACATTATTCTGGACGATAATAAAAATGTATATAGACGTATAATGTATAACTGGAGATGTATTTATGTTTCATACTATGTGTAATGAATAACTTAGGAATATCAATATAATGTTTATTGTTAAAAAAATGTTTTATTTCTGGAAAACCATGCAATGCACTAAAGTAACCAGCGTTCAAAGTGGATGCCCTTTTTAGGCAATTCCTATATTTTAACCTTTTAACCGCCGTAGGTTGACATACAGACAATCAATATCCGGCTCACCTCGCCAGTCTGAAAAACAAGACCAATGTCTGGGTCGCGTTTTATAAAGTTACAATTTACAATTTCGCTGTTTGCCTCTCTAACGCACGCACATATTGGCTAGAAAGAGAGGCAAACAGCGAAATTGTAAATTTTAACTTTATAAAACGCGACCCTGATTGTGTTTTCATGATGTAAAACTTGGTCCCATCAAATGCAAAGTATACCTAATCTGAGTGTTGTAATTTTGTATTGTTGGCGACACGGGCACGATTGATGAAAAATTCACTGCAGTTAAAAGGGCCGGCTACACACATGTGGCACCTCTGGGCCGCAGTTACAGGCAGGCGCCTATTATGAAGGCGTTAGAGTGCATGTTCAGATGCTTTTGGACACTGGCCGCTCCAATATATCCGACTGTCCGTACGACGCGCGACGCTGACTTACTACGTGTGCTTGCCATCAGACGCTTGATTACAAAAAAAAATAATACAAGCAAAAGTAGTCCTTATAAGTACATACCATCGGATACTTGTTTGCAATCTCATTACTAAAAAAAATGCGGCAGCTAGTTGGACGCTCTTGGTCCCCAGCCCAGTAGTAAATTTTCATTTCGCGCCATTTATTATTTTAGTATACAGATGGTGTCCAGTGTTTATTGTATCAAAGACAGATGTCGAAGTTTGTGGTTGCGGTAGATCTACCGGTTGTAGAGTCGCGTCTAAAAATATGTATACATTTCATGACACAAGGATCAAAATATTTAAAATCGTTAATGTATTTTGAAGCCGATCGTACTTCTCAAGGACGGAAAGAACTTTTTTACACGACTTTCGACTCTCATTTGCATACTCTTTTCAACAAAAAGGGGGCAAATTGAATTTTTCTATGATGGTTCAAAAACACGCGTCAATTTTTTTTTATTTGGCGCCTTATTCTTCTGCCGAAGGTTGTACAGAGTTGTTGTCATGGATATTGAATATGGATATGGATTTGACAACGTAATAATAATAGCAAGAACGAAAGGGATGGTCTTATGAAACTTTTTACTAGTGGAAGTGAAAAGGAACGATAATCGTCCGTCCTTAACACTGTGCCACTATTTTTTGTGTGTGTGGCACGTAGATGCTAAATCTAAGTGCCAGACAAATGCGTTGAATTCGTCACTATACGTAGTATCTTCTTAGTAGTCTGTGACTATGTCTAGTCTATCCCTCTTAGTGGCACACTATGTGCGGCCCCTCGGTTGTTGTATATTTCCAATCCAATTCATAGACAATAACTCGAGCTCGAGTATCGATTGTAACTTTGAATCGATTCTGAAATGAAAAAATTATGATATGGTAAATGAGAACAGACTGTTTTTGGAGTACCAACATTGTGTAACGAAGGGTACTATTTCGTGATTGGTTGTTGTCAACTGGTTGTATGATGTTGGCGAAATTGATTGCGAAGTATGTATACGTTCGATTGTGTGAGTGAGTAGCTGTCGACGAACCAAATTGATAAGTTTGTTTTGTCAAAAAAATAATACTAATTTATAAATTCAACGGACCTTAAACCATGTGACAAGTGACAAATAAAAATGATAAACAGTTCAATAGTTTAAATTAAACCCAAATCTACGCCACAATTTGGATAAGTTCCGATGGTAAAATGAAGTGTATTGTTAGGAGTCTCTGTGGATGTCACACGCGATCTCACTTTGAGGAGGTCTCAGGAATTGAGTAAATTTTCGTGGAGGAATCGTTACATGTACGCAGCGGGAATGACAATAATGGCAGTTTCTGTTGGCGAAATTTGCGAGAACACCAAGCTGGCTCGGGAGATGGCCCTTACGGGTAATTACGAGTCAGCGCTGGTGTACTACGAAGGAACAGTTCAGATGATACATAGACTGTTGGTGACCATCGCAGACCCCACACGCAAGTCCAAGTGGCAGTTGGTGAGTTTTACCTGCGTTCTACATTTAGTATACTTAGATTATCTTTTTTTGTCGTAGCCGTTTGTGGTATTGTGGTTTGCCTTGAAGTAGGTGACATTACCTTATAAGATAAGTAGTGCTAATTAAACTCGAGGAAGGCGGAAGGCCGACAAGTGTTTATGTTTGTTTGTATGTCCATTTTATGGCAACCAAGTATAACAGGTGGCTATCTCATTATGGTACCTTATAGGGGTGGTGTTTAATAATACCATGTGTTGGTTAAATATTAGTTTTATCTTATCTGTTCCATATGTAAATGAATGGCACTGAAGTGATAAAATACAGCATTTTGGAATACTAGAGAGGATGTCAAGGTGTCTTGACTGTCTTGTATGATTAGGATAATCTATTACAAAAACAACATTTTATTTAAATTAAGGAAGGGGGAAGATGGACCTTGCAACTAAGTATAATGTGGTTCTGTCTCCTTAATGTTTATTTTTTCATAGTGCTCCAACAACGAGTTAATTGAGGTACCCCATCAAAATATGTTAATATTTGTCAATAATCCATATAATTATTATATTGCTTGTGTTATCTGACTCTTTAACAATTTTCATCAACAGTTCTAAGATTGATTGACATAGGATTTGTCTTACTTAACATTGATATACAGGGTGGAAAAAGATTTTGGGTCAGTGAGGGCAGCTACCAGACCACGTGTAGCTATGCGAAAATGGTATTAGAAGACCTTCCCGCAATTTTCAATTAGGATTTCAAAATAGGATCGATTGGCATCAAAAAAAAAGTTTCTCAAAAATGACCATTTCCTCGCACCCTGTATACTTTTTCCAAAATCTGAAAACGCTAATCTTCTTTAATTGAAAATCGCGGGAAGGTCTTCTAAGACCATTTTCACGTAGCTACACGGGATCTGATAGCTAACCTCACTGACCCAAAATCTTTTTCCACCCTGTATACAGTATAATGGAGAAGAGTGGCCTAGGACAGACTACAGTGGAAAGAGCTGGAGGAGGCCGTTGCCATGCGGCACACTGAAATTAGAGACATACTTTAATTCAGACCTAGGAGCTTTATAGATTGAAACACATTTATATTTCAATATTCATTTATTGCATAATTTTTAGCCCTCTGCATCCATGAATTTCTACCATAAAGCATTCTGTCAAATGGATGCTGTTGAGTACCTTTTTATTACCAAGCTCATCACCCCACAGAGTAAACGTCAATAGCCATTATTTACAAACTATCTCTTGTTTCATTGTGGATAAACATGAAAACATCCTGTGAGTCACTTTTATGGAGAAGTCTGCTGATATCTTTATACAACTACCCATTTCTTATCAGATAGATTGCTTACAGACAGGTCACTCTTATATTACACATAGTAAATAAAAAGAATATGTGGACATATTTGGCGAAGAACCACTATGGAGGAAAGAGTGGAAATCTTTAGAGGAGGCCTATGCTAGAGGGCAAGACGACTATATGGATGTCTAAAATATATATATTTATGTTATCAATTATTATATAGTCGTTAAGTAAAGGCTATAAATAAAATAAATAAATAATATATTACACATTGAAAGAGCATTTCAAACCCTAATCCATCAGACTCTGCCTATATTCATCTCATATCACTATTAACATGTTATAGTTTTAGTAGGGATGTGTATATTATAATATAATAGTGTGGGTGTGTAGATATGTATATTTTATGGATGTATGTGCTATGTCAAGTCCACTTGAGAAGTTTTGTTAAAGTTTTGCACCCATAGTTCCAACCCCTAATTATGATATACTAGGTAGTACTATTTATGGCCATATTTGGTTGTGTCTAAAGGCTGTCCATGGCTATTCAACGTGGCAATACTGTGAGGGTTATGGGCACTGGTAACTGGAAGCTATAAGGAGCAGTGCAATTAATGTTAATTAACAAGTTTTTTATGTTTGTACTTAATAATGTAATGTTTGTTTTGGATGTTAACAATTAAAATTTACTTTATGAAATGTCCACCAAATCCATTAAATAATTGTAATTTAGTTCTTAATCTGAACATATTACTTTTCTTTAACAGCTCCGCTAATTGGGTACCCAATTACTGAATAAATAAAACAAATAGATCATTAATACAATTACATTATCCAAGCTCAAATGGAATTGGGTTAGGCATGCCTGCCAAGTGCACTTAGACTGATGGGCCAAAGTAGCTACTGACTGGACCCCACAGGGTAGTCGGACAAAGGCAGACCTAAAAAGAGATGGTGGGATGACCTGTATTCATTTTTTGTAACTGTCATGAGCATACCCCGTTATCAGTGTTGCAGATTCATTGAAAACGCTAGGGTTGGCACTTTACATGTTAATTTTAGTATACCTACGACACCTACAATATGACATGGTATTTGAAGTTGTTAACAAAATAAAACCTCTTTTCACCCCGTAATAAAAAAAAGGTTATATTCCTTTTTTAGTCTATAATATGTGATAGCGTCATTTATTTGTCAAAATTAATTTATGACATAATGTAATTCATTCTCTCAATATATAGTTAAAATCATGAATTTCCTCATTGATCACGCAGAATTTTCTCGTTTTAAGCTGGAGCTGATGGCGAAATTAGAAGTAACCCGAATGTGATGGTTTTTGAATTTTGTAACTTGTATCAATAAGTTGAAAAAATGTACCTACATACTTAACAGTATTAATTTTTCGAATAAGTACTTAGTTAAGCATTTTTGATAATAGTTTCTTTGAAATAAAATGTTCGGGTTTTTCTGTTACAGATAAAAATAAGATACATTTGTGCCAATGCACCATAAATTTTAAAGTAAGATGTCTTCGATTCTTATTAAAACATGTTGACATAAATACAGTTATGACGATTGTTGGGATGAAGTCGTTAAAGTGTTTAGAAAATATACAATAGAATGTGAAAATGAATGGACAAATAGGGAAATCAGCTGCCCATGCAATAGCCAAACATCAAAATTAAGAAAAATGAAAATATCACCTCAAAAATTTAACCTTTTGTGACAACCCTATGACTCAGTTTCAATGAATCTGCAACATTGATAACGGGGTATGGTCATGAGCATGCTCTAAGCCGTGACAAGTAGCGAGTAACAGGGGAGGCCTTTGCCCAGCGAAGGGGACATCTCGCCAAATCGACCTAAAGCCCGTTTTTTCGAAAGCTTGTAACTTGTAATACAAGTGGAAGTCTCTTTTTGACACCATAACTTAGATAAGGACATTGCTTGTATTACAAGCTTTTGAGAAATAGGCCCCTAGTCTAAACTAGTATATATTGTGTAATATAGGATATAAAAAAAAAAAATCTCCTTCCTCCGTCCTCCATACTTCTGTCTATTTAAGCGGGAAGTTTTAAGCTTATACTAATAAACCAATTGAAATTTAATATTTTGCAATGGAAATAGGTAATGAGCGACTGAGGTCAATGCTACTACTGAATCACTCATCTCTGTCAGCCCACACGCGACATTCTCGGAACGTGTCGACATTGACGACTACACTACACCACGTTTTTAGCTGGATCGTTGCAAAATTCAAAATGTTTTGATTTAAGGTCTCCACGCGGAAATAGTTGGTGTCTGACGTATTTTGATGTGATATTCCGCTATGAATAGTATAAATAGAATCAGAGCAAACGTTCATTGGTTTATCTTTTTATCTTAAATTGCATTTAGGTATGTGTAATAAAGACTCGTCATAATTATAACAAATTGTTTTTTTTATAAGCTGAATTTAAAAAATGGGTATATAGTCTAAACAAGATGCAGTCATATGTGATGTCTATAATATGATTAACCGTCGTTATGTTAAGTTGCGTTTAAACCAAAAGAGCATTCGCTGTTCTAGCGCCCGTTCTAAGAAATCAACCAATCACGTTTTGTGTACCGATCGAATTTCGTAGAGTGGGAGGTTAGAACAGCGAATGCTCTTTTAGTTTAACCGCACCTTAAGCCTACATCGTGAACGCCTATATGCGTATTATCCCGCAAAGTGTGTCTGTTTCACCAACCCTGAATAAAATGTCAGATAAATATTAGCTGTGTTTTTCTTTTATACGCCAGGGGAAAAGATAGTCATACTTTTTTCTGACGATTAATTCATCCCGGGCTTGTGAAACAGGCCTTACAGTCAAAGTCAAACTATTCTTTATTCAAGTAAGCTTATTAATAAGCACTTTCGAATCGTCTGACATGAGAGAAAAAAAATCTACTACAGGCCGTAAGTATAATAAAAATCAGAATAAAATGTCATTATACTCGTACTCATTATTCTCAATCACTACATTAACTTCCAACAACGCCGACAGGAAACTTTGAAGTTATGAGTAATAAAAAAGAAAACATAATGGAAAATATAGTTGAAGAAAGGGCTTACTTAATGCTAGAAAGCATAATAGTACATTGTGCATCAAGGGAGGTAAGTACGGAATTACTAACGAGAGTGTTCGAAAGGCTTTTAGGACTCTAGTTAGTATTCCGCTTACCGACCGTGATGCATACAATGTTTTTCATCACACTTGCTGACAAAAAAAAAAGTTTTAAAACAAAATATTATGAAATGACGTACTGACATTTCTATTACTCCCTAGGGAATTTCACTTTTCTATTACTCCCGCTACGCGCGCAAGCAATGGCGCGCTTAGACAGCAAGTGTGATGAAAAATACTGTTGGAAATACGCGACATCAAATTTACTACTAACAACATGTTTATATTATTATGTGATTGTTATTAGACACCTCAACAAAATAAAATGATTCAGACATTAATTTAATGCGTTTACACATTATAAACCTAGATTACTCGAAGACAACATTGCCCGAACCACAGTAGTTATCGCTAACTAATGACTACTTTACCGTCCTTGGCATAAAAGGGATTAACCGAGCCCTAGGTTTTGTGAAAGCCACTGTAACTGAGAGAAACATTTAATAATAAGACCTGGTAATTTATAAATACATTTCTAATCTCGCTTAGTTCTTTTACTTTCATGAGTCACATACATATAAGTGAAACGTCATTGTATGACTAAGATTTCAATGCTCAGATATTAGGTATGAGAACCTCAGTGAAATGTACTCTGAGTATTATAGCTACCTAAATACTTGACTTAGGGTGAAGACACATTTATCAGCATGCTTACGCATTTTTTCTAATGAAATTGGCCGTTTAGTATGAAACGTGTAAGCATGCATACGCGTGCAGAAAGCTGGACGCGGTTCCACACTAAACTGACATTTTCTATAGACAAAATGCGTACGCATGCTGATAAATGTGTCTTCATCCTAAGGCTCGGTCAAACACGCGTTTTGAGAGTACGTCGCGGCGTGGGTTATTCCCTACATGTTACCACCCATCTAACACCACTGGTAACAACTGGGATTTTTTCCCAGTAAGAATAACTTTGAAGTAAAATTCCTGGGATTTCTTTTTCCCAGTACCTAGTCACCACCTAGTACTCTAGTGGTAGAGAAATAATACCCAGTTGTTAGGCACTAGTCTCACCGCGAGCTACTAAGCTATGAACTATGTGCTATAAACACGAACAAAAGATACACACTCCCGTGAAAATAAAAGAAACACGGCGATACTCGCCCGGCGGTGATAGCTGATAGCTGGGCTGAGTATCGCCGAGTCTCTTTTATTTACACGGGAGTAAGTATCTTTTGTTCGTGTTTATAGTCGATAGTTCATAGCTTAGTAACTCGCGGTGAGACCAGTGCCTTATTGTTACGACTGGTGTCAGATGGGTGTACAGTGGATATTAATGAACCTTGTGGCTTCCACAAACGATAGATAAGGAATATATCGGAAAAAATATGGACATTTACAGTACCTGAATAAATCTATGTATCAGCATTACATCAGAAAGAGAAGTACTAGTTAGTCAGAGCCCTTGAATCGGAGACGTTTCCGTACTAGCAAGCCGATAAGTAGCGACAAGTTAGGTATAATCAGTACTGTTTAAAATTAAATTTAAATATATTTTTTTTGACCCTTAACGATTGTATACTAACCGGTCTATTGAAAGAACAGACGATAAGACCTAAGACCTGACTTAATATGTCTGCTGCACAGCTCTCTAGTTAGTAGTTTGATCTCATATAAGAATAATGCTTAAATAATACGATTGTTACTGGTTACATTAGTACCGTCTCTTGATTTACACGTGCCATTTACATTTTTTTAAATATATCAAGTGTTGGGAAACTAAATCACCAAAGTTGGATCAAGGTTAAACATATGATACAGTGCGATGGCTAAAAATGTAATCCGTAAACCAATGCCAGCGTCGGATATTAATTTACAAAACAGGTGAATCAGTTCGATAATGTAATAAACATTTTATGGACTGGGCCTGTTTCAACATCCCTATTAAAATATACGTCGGACCAATGTTTGTTCTTAATCTGTCTTGGCGGGCATGTCTGTGGTCATGTGGAAATCGGATTTCCTTTCCGGAAACCTTTAAATTAGCCCTCCTATCTATCCCTTAGGCAGACGCTCTTAGTGGGACTAGTGCCTTAAACGAGTCCTCAACCACACCTCATACAATAAAAAACATGTAACAAACAAACGCGTTGGTACTCGCACAGTCTAAAGGCCAAGCCAAACCAGATGCGTGGCGTGCGCGTTGTAGCGTATTTAAATGTCATAGTAGATGGCACTTGCTCTCGCCACGCAAGCGGTGTGCCTTCTTATATGACATTTACATACGCCACAACGCGCACGTGTAGCTGCTGCACACGCATCCGGTGTGGCACAGCGTTAAGCTCGTGTAGGTGCACGCGCGCCATGTTTGTGTGAAATAAGCCATGCGAGGGTAACTGTGCGGTCACCGGAGCGAGGGTCCGCACTTTCGGTTCAGTGGGAGGCAGGGTGTATCAATAGTTTACATTAGTACAATTTAATAGTGTGCCTCAGCCCTCACCTCACAATCGTTGCAGCACAAACCGGTGACCTCCCACTCGTTTAATTATGTCACTCGGATCTGCTTTCACACGCATTAACGTCACATCACAGCTGCTACGGATTTACCGAGACGAGTCAACAAGTGAACCACTTATGTAAATACGGTTATTGTAAATCGTTCAAGAATAAACTAAAGCGCACCTTCACTGGATTCATCGAATCATTTCCAGGCCTCGAAACACGTCACTGGTTTCAAAAGCAGAGGTAGTTCGTAGTCCCTACTACGGAAATAGGAAATTTCGAGCATCTGTCTTTGTCACTCGAACTAAGGCGGCATCGGTAAAGGCCCGGGCACGACATTGGTCTATCTAAGGCGACCGGCTTAGCGGAAAAACTATACGTGCGAGAGGGAGTTCCCATATCGGCATCCCGCTCTTGGATTCGCTCGCCGCCGGTCGCCTTAGACCAATGTCGTGGCCGGGCCTTAAGACAGAACGATACTCAAAATTTTCGTGGGTTTCATCATGATGCTCATCATTGGCCTATTGGGGTCTTTCTTTGTCCATTAGGTGTCACTTTATGAGAACAAACAACATCTTGATCAGATTGTGTCTAGTCTATAGAATAGTCCCCTCTCTAGTCTAGTTCTAACGGTTTGCAATCGGCAATGGAACGTTTCTGCCAGACCGCCCATCGGGTTTGTGTATCGAGAGTCGAAAACCGTGGAAGCGATAATAGAAGTAGCGACATTATTTATGGCAATAGGTGGCAAAAAAATACACCTTGTCGAAGATACCCTAACAAGCAGCTACCCTAGCCTATGCAAGCTTGCTGTTACGTGCGCTTTCGCGACGTCTTTAAAACTTCTAATATTGACCTTTAAGCTACTCTGTTTCGCACATGTATGGTAGAAGCCTCAATTCTCCGTCTGTGTTTGCATAAAGTCGATTCTCGATAAGAAAACAGTTGCTGTAGTTATTCCTCTTGCCCATCCAGTTACTGGAAATCTTCCATTTATAAGAACTGACCTGACAGCCTCTACTTAAATCCCGTTACCTTCATAGAAAAAGTTGTCGCCAATCCGCTACTCGATAATGACTAGATGTACAAGACTATCTCTGTAATTAAACGTAGAAATGTTATTTACGCTCCTAGATAAATGTTAGTTAATCCTGCTCGGATTAGTTAGACGATAAGTAAAATATGATAGTAAGGGTCTTGGAAAACAACGCTTAATCTGAATGAATAATAACACTACACAGCTAGGTTAACAAAAAATATGTTAATTTGATAGTTCTGAATATTATGAAAGGTTTTAAAAATTTGGGGAAAAATCTCCAAGGGTCTTATTCTGCTTCCCAAAGCCTGAAAGCCCATGGCGACCCAAGTTTTTGGTTATCCTGTATACATTGAAGTTGATAATAATTTATTATTATATATAACTTATAACCGTAGAGATATAGAAATTAAATGGAAAAGATGAGCTATGGTGATGAAGGTTGGATAGATCAGAAATGGAGCCATAGAAAGAGGTCCGGACACCTGCCATAACAATGATTTCTGTTTGCTATCGAGGCAGGCAGTGATTTGCCGCCTACTGGATAGACCCCTTTAAATGCCGTCATAAGAGATTTTTTATTTTTTTTGATATTATGATAAGCGACTAAATCATAAGAAACAACCGCACATGTTTACGCCTGCTCTCTATTGTAATCCCTTAATAGGAAACCTCCACAAAATCGCGAGAATCCCGGAAAGGTTTCACAACCCCGCAGATTAGACTAACGTTACAACCGATCGAGTGTGAAACTGTTGGCGGGTTTCACCTTTATACAAAAACAGCTTTATTCAATACTTTTACGAGGCGATGGCAAGGACGCGCGTCGGCAAGTGTTTAAAGAATTGTGCCGCAACGTTTACTAAACGACATTCAATATGGGTTTTATAGGTACTTAAGACTACTACTACTTAAGACACTAAGAGACTGTTTAAGCTTATTTATAATTCTTAGTAGGTATTTTTAACTGAATTAAATTGCGTTTGTTTGTTGTTATAATTCTGACATAAAATGGGTGAATCAACCTTTTTTATACCATGGCAATAACAGACAGAAAAAAGTTGATCCACCCAAATATGCCTTGGTGGCGTAACTCTGCCTTCTTAGCAAAATAGGATACCTCCAGAATATATTCCAATTATTTGTCATCCCTCAACTCCGTTTCGCGTTTAGCCATTGAGAATCATACCGAGTTCAAAGTTTCGGCATTTTTTATCTCTACTCGTAGAGTTACAATTATTATACAAAGATTACAGTCGGTGCTTAGCCGCACACGAGGGGTTAAGAGGATGTAATCTTCATGTGATTTTCAGAATCACACTACCCCAAAGCACCCTACGTTATAACCCGTTTTGTGGACGAGGTTACGAAGAGCCCGAGTCTCGGGATGCATTTTCTTAATTCATGATTTAAATTAAACCTCTAAAAAATCTAAAACGTTAACCGATATATGCGTGTTTTAACAGACAAATTAATTAACAAACCTTATCTCTACTCGATTGGATATACCTGAAATGATAGCGCACGTCATCTAATGAAAAAGATAATTTATCTGTGGAGACATCATCAGCATAAAGTCTAGATTGTATAGGCGTACGCTTTCTGTAATGAATCTTTCCGTAAATCCGCTTACAGACTTACTTATCTTTATGGTCATTGCTAACGACGGCCATTACAATAACGTGCTCCATACATTCACCATCAGATATATCGAACCGGACACAAATCTCATAAGTATCTGACCATGTACTCTAACGCCGTGGTAATAGCTGCCTGCTCAGATATTTGTGGGCATCTTGGCCGCTCCGATATATGTGATTGCGACTGACATGTGAGTAAGAGACTTTCTCATGACTGGAAAAACAAGTGAAACGTGGACATTTAGCTAAACCTTAAACCACGTCTTAGAGAATAAAATAGACACGGCGATACTCACCAGGCATGTGATAGCTGCTAGCTGGGCTAGTATCGCCGAGTCTCTTTTATTTACACGGGAGTGCGTATTTTTTTCGTGTTTATAGCCGACAGTTCATAGCTTAGTAGCTCGCGGTGAGACCAGTGCCTTAGACGGGTATGCTATTTTCATCAGGGTTTCTCGTTTTTATGTTAATAAATAATTTAATCATGTTAACGTTTTGTAGACAATTTAAACCGAAATGGAGACGCATGACTACATGCCTAATTAAACCACGGCAGCACGCTTGCATGCTGTTAATTAGTTCTAACTAGGGTACCTAGAAATATTTGACCTAAATATGTCTATCGCAGCATTTTTACTTTTTCCACGACTCTAGCGCGAAATTCTCCACAATCTATAAAAGTAGGAATATACTTACAGCGGTTTTTGTTAGTAACTATGTCTAGAGTCTGGCTAATGAAATATTGCCCCAACTTTTGGCGGGAAATTCAAAAAATCTGGGGCTGGATGTGTGACCAGTACAGTACAGTCACCTAGTATGAAATATTTTGAGGCAGTCAATGTGCCCAGATAGTTTGGTATCCCATACTAAATATAACACGGTGTACCTACCGAACTTTTGACTACTTTGCTGCTACAAAGTATTTGACACTGTCTGAACCACTGTCTGTTTGTCTTTGTTTCTCTATCGTTATTGCATATTTTGCTAAAGAGATATTTCCGATGTTTCTCAGTTAGCTACCGAACCAAAGGATCTGTCGCAAATCGAAAATGTTCTCGCTATCACTCCTTAATGCGTCAATCGATTCGAGTAAGAGACAGACATATTATTGAATTTATTAAAATTTTCTTCTTAGTTCGGTATAATTAAATAGCCCTGACTTGAGGGCCTACCACGACCCTCTTCGTTCGTATAAAATAAAATGTTTTTTTTTTTCACGAGAACATGTGGTATGTATTTGGTACTACTATATGTACCAAATACATACCACTATGGTATGGTTGATCCTTGACATGTTCGGCCTTAGGGCATGTGAAAACCAATTATAATCGTATATGTGCCTCTCTATCGCTCTTGTTTGCAGTGAAAGAGAGGTGAATATACGATCGAACGATGTCGGTCGCTGAAGGTACTCATGACTCAATGGTCTATCAATGTACCAGTAATAAGTAGTTTTACCTTTTCGTTTCCGCTGTTCCACAACACCACAACCTTCGCCTTGATATTGAACTGGAGGATAATGTTTCCGCTTATAAAGGTACTTACAATTTTAGTAACCGCAACATATGTAACTGACCATTCGTAAACCTTATATCATTGCAATAAGATTCACCAATGATCACTTGATCAGTTAACTTTTCGGACTTGACTCGAGACTTGGAGAGATTAATTCAAGTCAGCATTCGTTTTAGTGACAGCAAATCTTTAAGGAATGAATTTAAATTGTGTACGCTTTTTAAACGAACACCCGATTTCGTTTTGTCCGGCCCAGATACTTAACTTAACCAATTGAATTCCATATCAATTTATAGTTACCTATGCATTAAAGGGTGGGCCAGACCATATACTAGAAGCGTTTTTTTAGTCGTTCCTTTGGCAGCAAATACGAAGCAACTGAATTACATACGCACGTACCAATTCTTTTTTTAATGAGTTTCAATTTTAAAGAATTAACAAAAAGTAGACACCGATCACGAAGATTTAAAAGATCAATTTATTGTCCCTATCTTTTGCGATGTCGACAGAAACTGTAAGTAATCTCGCTATATGACCCAAAACATCAATAACATCTTCAGTCGATCCGTCATGAATCCTGAAGTGATCGTGAATCGGGACATAGGCTTCTGTCCCCCGCCATATGCACTGCTCTCTCTTGCTTAAAACGCCATATATGTGCGGTTTTATAAAACCTATTCTATTTCATTCCAAGACTATTCAAGACATTTCAACGCGACTGTTAAGTTTTCACGAACTGCTACCAAGGCACGAGAAACTCCATCAGACCATCATCATCCACGCCCGCATAATGAAGCGGCCCGCGACTAAACTGCAACGTGCAATTAAATCGTTACACTTTTACTTGCCGCCTTTAAAACGTTGCGCGTCTTCACAATTTGCATATTATCATGATCACGCGCAGCTGGTAATCACCCAGTTTCATCACTGGCTAATCATGTGGAACATGGAACAATTACTCGTGAGGAATGTCTGTAAAAACTGTAATTACCCGGTTCGGTCTGGGTGTTCCAGTTAATGTGATTCCATTCGAAGATAGGAGGGGAGTGGTGATCTATGATTTCAATGAGTTCAGAGATGTAGGTCATGGATCGCGCAAGCGAACGATTTTGCTTTGCTTTGTAATGTTGTTGGTATTTTATGCATCTGCTTAATCTGGAAAAGGCGATAGGTCTTGCGATTCTGCAAAACTGAAAACACTGACTTGTCATGTATGCGGATTATTTGTTTTTCATTTTTGAACTGTTTCAATTAGGTATTCCATAGCCTCTTCTTACGATCCGTAGCAAAGCAGTTTACAATAGGCTACTTGACTCATATCAAATTTAGTGCAAAAAATTATTATTTTCTGTAGCATTTATTGAAAAGATCAATATTTTTCGATTACGGTGTATTAAAAGTGTTTGATGGGTACATATTTTTTATTGAAAAAATTGTTTTCTTTTTTTTAATTTCATACTCTGAAAACGGTGCCGGCCATGATATGACGTCATAGGATCTTAAACTAACTTCATGTCGAATCTTATACGAGTGAAATTCGCCATGGACATGTAGGCATGTAGCTTTGCTGTGACATTGACATAACATAAGTGACATGTCAAATGTTTGTTTTCGGTTTGAGTAACGTCACACCACAGATAATCTAAGCATTAACATGGCTAGTATCGTTTTCGCGCGGTAAGGAAAGTTTAAATTTTAAGTTATAATTTTACGGTTTTCTAGGTCGTGAAAAAATGTATTTATATTTTTTTCCGTTAATCAGATATTGATTAATAATATAAGACAAACTTTAAAAATGAGTCAAGTAGCCTATTTGTTTTAGCTACATTTTTGTTTAAGCTGAACCGGATTTTATATACCTACAATAAGGTTTTAAATAAATGATAATATGATATCATACAGAAGGAAACACTCGATGATTTCAATTTAATGCCGCATTTGGTTGAAATGTCCATCGGAAATACATTTTTCTAACTTATAAAATCAAATTCTAATACGATAAATGTCTAGATTCATACTTAGTATAAAATCGCTAAACAAGCCAAAGGATTACTCATTAGTCAGCTTATTAGCATTAGCTGGCGAGTCAGGGATATACGCTCCCAGTGCATCCTCATTTGAGCCATATTGCCACTAAATTACGCACATTTATATGACACGCTCCATAAAATCCTTTACTTATGCTGCTTAAATTGGCCCCACTCCGGCCTTAATTCACACGTCGCAATTGATTATACGGCGGTAGGCTTTGAGTCGGTTTAGGTCACCTAGTCTAATTCAGTGGCTGGATGGCCGCCAAGCATTTGTTCTTTTGTCGTGCGTCCGTCACAGTCGTTTTGTATTGTCATGCGTTACCGTTCGGTTCCCAAGTGTTGATGTCGCGGTCGTTGAACTGACGATAAATTGTATCGCTTCTGTGACGCACTCGGGGTTGCTGCTTCGGTGGTGCACATGTGCCGAACTTTCAAACTTGTGACTTGTGGATTAAGAGAAAAGAGATCTTAGATCCTGCCTCGATATTCATATTACACAACGGATGCAAGATTCGTGTGGGAACATTTTTATTGTTTGCCTTCGAGATCATTGTGTGCTAATAGTTGTGGGAGATCGAATTTCACTTTTGTGCGTGCTTGAAATAAGAAATTGACGTCTTCACCGCTTGATAATCTGTAAGTTTTCTTAGCTCTGTGTATTGGTTAATATTAATGTCGAGAGACGGCTTCCATGTTAAATATCGTTAAGTTTTATTACCTATTGTGCTAACGCTGAATTGTTTCTTGCCTCGCGTTTAAAGTAGGTTAGTTATGAATGAAAAGGCTGCTGTCGCACGCGTATTAAATTATGTACGCACCTTCGTTGTGAAATGATTTACAGTTCATTCCGAATTTTGTCACATTGTTGTTAATAACTGTACCTTTACCGAATATGTCAAATCAAAAGAATAACTTTGGACCTTTACTGTTGACTTTCCAGTAGATTTCACTTCGAGTTTGTCTAACAAGGACGTTTTATTTATGCGAGTGCTCGGAATACTTTCTCCCGATTTCCTGATAGCCTTTTAGGCTTTTAGTGACATTTATACGTATAGGTAAATTCTCGCGTTTCTAAGCTTTAAGCATCGAGACTCGTGAGATATTCAGTATGTTTAAATATAGGTAATATTTGCAATACCACTTCTAACGTTATAAAACATATGTTAGTCAGTTCAGTGCTTCATTTAATAGGTAGGTATTAACAGTTTTCTCATTACGCATGTATCCGATACATGTTTGATTTGGATAAAATTTAAATAAACAAATGTCGCGCCGCGAAGTCGTTGTTTATGTAGCATTAACATCGGCACAAAAACTATCGTCACGTATACACATACTGTACCTATTACTTGTAAGAATTTTTAATTGTTATTATAACAATAAAGCTGACATGCATAATCTAGATTTTTCTGCATTTGCATTTATTTAGCCAGTACGAGTAGCATTTTATACTTTGTAAGCTGGTCAATCGCGAGCAGTTGGTAGAAACGTCCCACTTTGACGCTTGCCGTGAAGACGAAATTGGTTTTAACTTTTATACGGTTTAAATGTCTAAAGGCCTGGCCCCGACATTTGTCTAACGCAAAGGCGACCGGCTTAGCGGAAAACGTATGGTGCTCCCTCTCGTACCCATATCGGCATTCGCTCGCCGCCGGTCAGGTTATGCCCCGGCCACGACATTGGTCTAAGGCGACCAGCGGCGAGCGAATCCATGAGTTGGAGCGAGATATCGTAATGTGAACTTCCTCTCGCACGTATGGTTTTCCGCTAAGACGGTCGCTTTAGACCGATGTCCTGGCCAGTTCTTAAGCGCCCTTATGGCAAGCAATAAAGTGGAACATTTGTACAAAATCGCTCACATTTGTCTTATTTTGTACAGGTACAAAAACAGATGGCGCGCGAGTACGAGCAGCTGAAGGCCACGGTGGCGACGCTGCAGATGTTCCAGCACGAGGGGGAGAAAGCCATCACGCCTATGACTGGCAGTAAGTTCTAACTTTTTATCACTTCATAGATAGTATTTTATTACTTATAAAGTTATAAATCAAAGTCGCTTTTCGTGCGTTGTCTGTTCTATTTGACCGCAAAAGCTCTGAAACTTAGCTTTCCTCTGGCTGGAATCATTCTGATTCTACTTATTCAAATACGTATCCCAAGTGAAGAGATACATGATCAAAGATATAAAGCAACTTTGACCCGTGCGGAACTAGGGTGGGTCGCTAGTTTTTTGTAAAAATCATAAACCGAAACATAGACTGAAAATCGTCGTAATAATAATAGTGTGCAAATATTAAATAAATATTTGCACAACTATAATATTAAAGCAGTTCAATTACAGCATCGAGGTCGCTTAACTCTCTGTTTCTCTCTCTGCCCTTTTTTGACTGAAGCAACTGCTAAGTGTATATAAGACATTATAGGTTCAATGCACTTTATCTTACAAACAGCTATTTTATCTTATCGCGTAAAAGGGAACCCTTTTCGGGGTGCACTTCAACCCACTGGAATCTTTAGTATAAAAGGTTTGCCGCTTACAAAAAAAAAACAAAAACTAACCTCACTCGTTCAACGAAGTCACGTTTTCGAGACATGAGTGCTCCGATATTATAGACTTGGATAACTGTACTATTACCACAATTGGAAGTAACTTGGTTAAGAAATGCATTCACTGCATGTCTGTCGCCGCACTCGTCGCTTCTTGGTGTCTTGTTTCCATAGAAGCAAATGAAGCATGCAATCGTGTCGTGTTCGTGTCGCGATGCACTTTAAACATGATTTGTTTTTATTTATTCTCATAACTGTAAATATTCAAGTTTGAATGAGTGTAAGTTATGTGCAAACATGATCCCATATCGAACTTTTCGTGACAGTCCCAGCAGCCACCAATTCGCAATTCTAATGATAGTGATGACTGTTGATATCACATGTCATAAAACAGTTTCAAATGAAATATTATTTTTTATGTCACGACACCGTAGTGGCAAACAAGCTTTCTTCAGCCTGTCTGATGGTATACGTAAGTCGTGCCGTGTGGTGACGGCAGTAAGAATATAGATTTGTCGCCAAATCGACTAAGGGATTGTGTCAGTTCGACAAATAAAGTGTCATTGACCATTTATTTATCGAAGATTGATGATGGTCAGCAGCGTCGCTAGATTTGACATATTACTGCGTTCGTTAACCCGCTTGCCCAGCGTGGCGATTATGGGTATTTACCTCCTAATGCACCCATACTCATAAGCAATAGGAGAGGCTGTTGTCCAGCAGTGGACGGGTGTATCATATGATAGTATTCAGTGAAAGTAGTCTAGTAGGAGACGCATATGCGTTGATAACCCTTTGAACACCTGTAAACTTCCTTTTTAAGGACCTCACACAGCACACTGTATCTCTTTAACAAAATCTCGGCAGGGAGTTCATTCCACAGCGTTTGCGGAAAGGAATTCTGAAGCCACACAGTGCGCACCTACAGAAAACTAAACAGAATTGGAATCGCATTATAAAACTAACAGAGAGTAACGATTGAGAGCAGAACAAGCGAAACCTTATCTGTCTGCATTTGGTCAGTTTTGTAATCTTTTACGCAATTTGATTTAATCTGCGTAATACAATCCGTACCTATTGTAAACCGCAACTTAGTGGTAAAACACACATACAATTCACTGAGCAATGGGAAAGGGTGGATAAAAACGGCAATGATCTTAATTGAAACAAACTTTATTGACCGTATGCAGTCGCTGTAGTTTGTTTATTAGGCCTCCGTACCCAAAGGGAGAGAATAAATATTGAAGGGGGGGGGGGGTTCTATACAACAGACATGATTTTATGCCTTTTTATAGTTGGTTTCTAATGACAGTAATGACATGGTAGATAATGGTCTGTCAGAGAGTCTTAACTCGCACTTGACAGCTTTTTTTATAGGAACAGAGACCCGCCGACTGCATTTAATAATGGTGTCATGTATAACCTGTATAGCAGAAACAGAACAAAGAAAAACCTGTCTCCAATTCAGTACACTGACAATTATACCTCGGCGGTGTCAAGCTTCGGTCTTTATGTGTCATTCGCTTACAAAAGTTCCATTTACTATGAAAACTGAAACGATCGAAGCCCCAAGACAAAACATGCCATTTCAGCCGACACCGGACGTGACGCGCCGTCAACTTGTATGCAAATGTCGCTCATTACCAACATTCGCCAACTGAACAATCATGTATTATAAATATTATAATAAGTGTGCATGTATTTGTCCTAAATAGTTTTAACTGGAGCGCGGTATCGCGGGCTGTTCTAATATTCCATATTTCCCCCTTGCGTTCGCTGTTCGCCCTACTTTATAAGGAAATACGTCATTGAGGAGTGTATACGTAGGTGCTTTGATTATAGCCTTCACGCCTGTACCATTAATTAGGAATTTTGGTCTTACTATGTTTTCATCACTTACAAACTTGTGCTTAGTACATTTTACTTACATGTATAATTAGTATAATTACAGGATGTAGTATTAAATAGAGCTTCTATGACAGATAATTATTCTCTCAATGATTTATCTGAGATAAATTGGAAAGCCGGTGAACGTCTGTGGAGGATAAACTAATCGTTTTTGTAGAACATATCATCTAAAAGTGTAACATAATTCAAAGTTCTAAGAACAGTCGATCAACCTACTTTTACATCAAACAAAAATACCAAATCTAAATCGGTTCTTCCGTTTGGATAGGAATCGAAAGATACAGGAATACTTAAGTTAAATGTATGGTACCATTTGTACCGTTATTTGCATCCGGGATTAAAATAAAGTAGACACAATTTCTTCAAAATTTATTGCAACAACAAAGAAGATACATTACCATAAAAAAATATTGTCCGTGCACAACACGCGTTGTTTTATTCAATTGTTGTCAAGTAAGCAAAATATACATTATAAATCTTAAATCAGACACATTTTAGGATTGGAATTATAACCATCGCATAGCGCCGTGCGTCATCAGATCTTGCCTTACGCATCATTCTGCCAAATCCAATATGTATAAACACATTGATATAAATATGCAATAACAAAGTAGCTCTGCAGCCGCAAAAGCAAATAACTGAAATATCTGAGCAAACCCGTGGAACGCCTTCCAATGACTGAAAACCTCAATGAAAATGAATTTCCGGGTTTTTGCCATTCACCCGCCGCTCGGTTGGCTGCGGTTCTTATGGAAATTGAATCAACCATAGCTAATTATCCATGCACGATTCCGACAGGCTAATAGTTCCGTTTGCATTCAGTGCATGCGGACTTGTAAAACGTTATGGTAATAATGTCTTATTTATGCATTGGATTGGAGTTATAAACGAATATGTAACAGACCTTATAATGCAAGAAGTGTCATAATCACTTGGTGCATGCGTAATGCGTATAGTACCTAGTCATAATAGGGAAACTTGAATAAATATTACAACCTTCCTCATTTTCTCACAAAAACTGATATTTAACTCTAATATCGACAAAAAGTAAGGATCGACGAAGAGGAAATATAGTATTATGCAAACGAAGAGGTTATTTTTGGCCTGCACTCTGATTTTTGGGATAGACTCTATTGCTATGTAACATACAAGTGATGATTTGTAGCCACAGCTACATCAACTACATCAAGTATGTCAGTGGTTAAGCGAGTCTAGTTTTTAGGAACTCAAATCAGTCTGAATGGAAAGCCCTTCAACATGGATCGCCTTATCTATATTATTCTCCGAATATCCTGAATAGTATAACAGAAAAACTATTTACATAAATTGCTGTCGCGTAACCGTCAAGATATTGATGGCAATAAGAGGCAGGCTCGACCTTCAATAACGTGATTTCCAAGTAACTGTCTCTGTCTTGCCAATTACCCCTTCATTTGAGTGACAGAGACGTGCTCCTCTGATTACAGTGATTAAAGACACTAAACGAGTAGAATAGTGATTGCTTCTGCTATGAATAAAGCTCTCCACTGGTCTCTATGAGTCTTAGTTTCCCACTTAATAAGTTCGTCCCACGCCTAAGTTTGAGCAAGATTTCGACATTCGCTATGCAGGGTCCGAAACTGCGCCGTTCATCTATCAAGTAGTTCGATTCGGCCTTACGATCGCTTTATCGTTAAATCAATTCGTTCGCCAAGAATGGAAATGTGCAGGGTTTAATTTTATTACAATACTTGGCAATTAATTACCTGTAATTACTTCAACTTACCAAAGAATGGTCAACATATCTGGTAGCCGACCTGGCTGGATAAATAGGTGGATCACCTTGTCGATTTATTACCTAATGAGAGCTGACGAGTCCGTCTAAAGGTATTTACAATAAATAGTGCAGCCAGTGGAGTGTTTAAACAAATCAAGTAGTATGTGACCATTTGTAGCGTTAATTAAACATACAATGTATACCTACAACTCAGGCTAACTGGGTAACGCCTTTAAATTCAGCATTCAAATGCAGGAGTGGTGGTAACAGCGAACTTGCGGGATGTATGAGTTAGGATATGCTGCGTATGTGTGTAACTATGGCATTACAGAGATACAGAGTAATCTGTTGGCGAAATGCAGTGGCAAGTCTGAGCTGTCAGCGATTTCACAACTAAATTATGACTGATTTACCTTCACGATGGCTTTGTTATTTGTTACTGATGTAATTAATAAATAATCATTTCCTTTCCTGTTTTCTGTGACACGATCAAATTCATATTTCTGTCTCAATCAACATCAGTGTAAATGATAAGGAAATTATTTGTGACAACAAATTAATTCAGAAATTTCCACGAATGGAAACGATTCTACATTACTTCTCTACTGTTTATAACAAAGTGAAAGTTTAAGAATAAGTTCTTGTTTTTATTTTCAATATTTTTAAATGTTAGGGCTAGTTGCATCCCCCTACATCTTGGAACTGATCAAAATTAAGCAGCAAACTTAAAACTACACTCACACGATAACATTTCTCGGGCTTTTTATATTATACATATTAATGGCGACAGACGCTTTACTGCAACCGATCCTAATTAAACCTGTGTTCTCTTAAGGGCAATGTACACCGGATGCGCGGCTTTGTCCTTCTCCCTGCATGGGCAATCAGACACACACCTGTTCACCAGTTTCATTCTGAGGTTTATTACATTCGGTCTTTTTACAAGATCAATTTTTCATACAGCCGCTTCTCTTCTACGTTCCAACCTCATGACTGAGGATCGTGACCACCAAAAGTCTATTTGTTGAAATGCACTCCAGGCTGGTCGATCTTCTAGTTCCATTAGGGTACCTTGGAATGAGTCATTTGTGACTGCAAGAATCACGTCTGACCATCTGGGTTGTTGTTGTATTCTGGCAATTTTTTCCGCAACTCGACATCAAACGTGCCTATTTTGCGTGGTCCCAATGCTGGCCAAGTAACGTAACGTTGTTGGGTCACCTTGTGGGTATCCTGCCTTGACTCCGCTTGCCCTGTACATGTCTGGCCAGTATGAATAAGTTGTGTACCGGCGATCACTGCTACACAAGTGAAAAATCGCGCTTAGTTTTTGCTTCATGCCATTAGTATCGCAACCTGCTTTCAAACGTCGGAATTCAGCACTTTAGACTTGGCCAATCAAAGAATGTAAACTATATATTATGTTGTTAACAATAAGTAGGCACCGCTGTCGTAACTCAATTAATAATAAGTTACATACAAAATATAGGATAGTTTTTAACAATTTCTGGAAATATAATAGAGCGGCTATGCAGGATGCTCACAGTCACCTGATCAGACCTGTATTTTATTTTATTTTCTTTATTGGGGAAGAAACAGACACGGGCAGACATGGCTTTAGAGTCCATGTTCAAATATTATTGAGCACAGTGGCCGCTCCTTTACATCTGATAGCGATTGTATGAGTCTCATCTGTATTGCGGATAGGCCTTACCGTCAGCGGATATTTATCGACACGATATCGTGCAACGTGACATGATGTATTTTAAACTAAATGCTGATCGTGCTTCGATCCGCGGTCGTGAGCCGACTGAAATGCATATGGATGCGTTCGACCACCGCAGTTGACATGTGCAATGTGCATCATGGGTCGTTTGTGGTAATATAACTTTGTGCTTTGAATAATAACGCGATTAGGTCTTTTGTATACAAACGCTTGCAGAAGGCATTACTAATTTTATCATATCGACCACGCAGACTAGGCGTAAGCCTTATTAAAGCTGTAGCTCATCAGAAATATACCTACATGTACTGTCGCTCTCAGATATATCGGAGCGGCCAGGGTACTATCAAAAATATCTGAGCACGCCTCTATTGTCATAGCGTTTAAGTGTGTGTTGTAATATTTTTGACCACTGTGGCCGCTTCAATATATCTGATGGCAACTGTAAACTGTAACCAGCATTGATAAAAATATTATATTTATGAGTTATGTCATGGCACTAATTTCAATCTGCTACGACAAGTTTTCTAGGTGGTTGGTAAAAATAGATTTTGAGGAAAGTTTGTTTTGTAGTCGAACGGGTGCAATGCCAACAGTCAAAAGTGTTAACTGTAAAATCATGACCACTACAATGCTTATATTTAAGGTGCTGTAACGACATAGCATCGCCAACGTTAACAGTTGGCGGTGAGACTAAACAAGTTATTGGAAGATCCTTATGTTCACCAAATAATATGGTCGCAACGGCTTTGACTTCCCTTATTGTTATAGAAGATGACATAATTATGACAACAGTTGATACAATGATGTCCTTTTTATTGTTCCAAACGAAAATAATCTCTATAGCTGATACTACATTAGGTTCGCAATGTCTTAAAAAGTGTTGACAAGTGACATTTTTCCACTAGAGACCTAAATCCGATTGAAGCTATCGAATGGAACGAATATAGACAAAACCAATTAAGTCTTCGCCTTTAAAGATCGTACGCACGTCATTGGTGGGCCATTCTGTCGTTAAACAGTCTGTCATTGTTGTTTTAGGATTTTTATCAAGTATATTTATTGTCCTGCGCCACCCGCATCCAGCGGACTCCTGCGACCTTCACCAGGTCATCGGTCCACCTTGTGGGGGGCGCAGGACCGGTCATTGTGGCAATCTTTGGGGGAGGCCTATGTTCAGCAGTGGACGTCTTTCGGCTGATATGATGATGATGATATTTATTGTGTACCTTGCCATTAGTTACGAGTTTCTGTACCGACGGGTAAGTATATATTTTTGGTTATACAAACTACAGTATAAAGTTGGTCTATTAGATGAGAGACTCCAATTAGAGTAGTAATAGGTCAATATCGAAAATAGGCTGCCTTGACGCTCCCTAAAGGGAAAATTGGCTTAGGTACTACAGAGAACCTACTCAGGCAAAATCAAGTAACCTTTAAACTAAAAAGCTTCTTACCAAAAGGTACCTACCTTCTGCGAGTTCTGCGATGAAAGTGCAAGACGTGACAATTAATCCCTCTACCCGATATCCTCCATAATATGGTGTACGGGCATTGAAAATTGGAGTCTTCTTTTCTGTGTGATCATCATCACAGCGAATATAGAAGGCGAAGAATAGCCCAGGCCCTGGGTTAAATGTTAATCGACTTTGACCTTCGATTGGGCGCGCGTAATAGCCGCATTATGTCAACCGCAGTAACAATGGACGGACAGGAAGGGAAAGGTTTGTCGTCTGCCTATTAAAGGTTACTTGGCAGGGCTACAATGACAGTACAAAACGGGGACACCTAGAGACCGAGATACAGTCTTCAAACCACAAAACATTATGAATAAATGCCTCTCCTATGCCTATGCGTATGAACGACTGGACGTGGACGCATTAGGAGGTAAAACCCTGGGCAAGTATATTGGCAATTGCAGTAGTGTGTCCACTAAGATGACGCTGCTGCCCATCATCAATCGATAAGTGAGTGGTTTATGGTACGCTAGGCTAGAAGAACGGAGTACAGGCAGAATAGTTCGTTCGTTGCTCAAGTCAATAGTCTGCACTGAAAGTCCAGTCTAGAAGACGAATTGTGCTGGCCTCGTGGTCGGCCGGCTCTGCTGATAGAACGAATTACAATAAATAAGGTAGTTCTCTTCCTTTAATAGAAACGAATGATTTCAATTGCATTTGGTCCTTTCTAAAAGTTCGCCGACCCCTGGCCTAGGTGATCACATCAATCCAATCTGTTTTCAATACTAATGAATGAATTCAATCTGGTTTTTAATACGTAGAAAGTATAAATCACAACCCTACCCTACCTGTGCCCTTACCATGAGCTGACCTGCTACAGCGAACACCGAAGTTCGTAAATTTCAAGAGTGTGTAAATTTCGGGGATTAATCCCTGTCTCTCTAATGTTGTTTCGTTCTCCGAAATTTTGTGAGCTGTGGCAGTGGAAGTCTCTTTAGAACACCATTATTTAGATAAAGACATCCGCTTGTATCACGGGCTATACAAGCTTTTCAGAAATGAGTCTGTGGTCGCTTGAAGACACGTTAACATTTGCGTAAATGTTAACGTTCAAGCGACCACAGACTCATTTACTTTTTTTAATTTACTTTTTTCCTCCCTATCGTACTTGCGTATTGGCGGGAACGAGAGAACAGACCGTAAATTACACGCCTCGAGCTCATGGTAGGGGCACTGTTCTACTAAACACAAAGAAACAAAAGCGCTATCGTACAAAGGGGCTTTGTCATGTTAAATCCTTGAATTTTGGGAACCGTTCGATGGTTGGTTGACCTGTTATCTTACTGGTATACCCTTTTACTTATTTTTTTGCGAACAAAGGTCGTAATTCTTTACTTTTTTCCCTGTAGGTAGTATAAAATCATTTCAGAGTAACACGAATTGGGTTACGGAATTCCGAGAACGTTTTGTGACAATTCTGTCTTCCATTTTCCGTACGCGGATCACGAGAAGCAGAATTACTAGCATTCGCGTGATACGACGATGGGACGTTAAAACTGCATTTTCTTGGTCTTTTTTTAAGATTTTCGGTAATTAATAAATCAATAATTGCATGAAAATGTTTTTAAATCTTGATAAAGTGTTTGAAAGGAGTGATAAATGTTTGTTTGGGCTCTGTGTTTTGTGTACAATAAAGAATTTACATATTACATACATACATACATTTTTTGCGTATTATATGTAAAAACATGCTTTTACTTTGTCTGACACTATTAAATGAAGGGACAAGTTACTGTCTGTAAAAAGGAGAACGACCTAATCTGCAACGGATTAGATTAATGTTCAAGTGGATATTCTATAATAGCGTAGGTACAACTTTAGGATTGTTTCCGGATGCTTGGATCGCTGAAACACTCTTTCAACCTGAAATTCTCTCCAAAACTTTTATCCTGGCATTTCGTATTGATATTATAGTTAGTAAGCTGTGTAAGCCGTATCTAGTTTAACTATAGGCTCTGAATATACGAATTACCAACGCAGTTGACTTTGACTTTGAGGGCTTGAAATTCTGAACCTATTAATATCAAATCGATTTGACTGTTGATAGTTATACCTACTGTCAAACTTGTCGACCTGTGTCTCATGCTCGAAAAGAGTACATTTTTCACATATATTATGGATAAATCGCTTGTAATTTATTAAAAAAGTTCATGGACGCAGCTAATTATTTTTAACAAGTTGGTGTTAAATTGATTGCGATGCAAGGTCAATGCCGCGCCGGTACTGTCGCGGTAAAAAACGTTATGTTGTTACTAGAACATGCAATATATACATTTATTCACGTAATATAGCTTCTTGTAATACTAAAAAACCAGTTATTAAAAGTCGTTTTATTTGTTCAATTACCGCCTGCGTAGTGCGTAGCGGGCAAAATATATTATGACAAGCGTTTTTAACCATCAACAACTCCTAGCAATTATCTCGACTTCATTTCAAGACGTGCCTAATTAATAAGTTTTTTATTTCATTGTTCAGCCACTATTCGAATTTTACAACCGTTTTCTTGGCAGATTAAAAAAAATCGTGCGTTCTAGCCTCCTCGCCGTTGTATAGAGCAAAAAGTTATGTTATGTATATAAAAAAATATATAAGATACACTACTAAAGTATAATGAAACGGTTAAACTCATGTATATTTAGACATTGCCAACATTACGCGCGATTTTGGAGGACTAGGCTCTCCGACATATACATAATATATGTCCCGCGTATTATATGTTTGTCCCACTAAATCACGATTATTTAAATTTAACAAATATTTCACTATTTAATTTAAACACACATAAAGATAAAACATCGAGGTAAAGAGACCAACCCATTGAATTCAGAATTACAACGAAGCTCAAAACTTGATGTTAATATCAGTTACGCAATATGGTATTATGTCACTTTCAATTTTGTTGGCACAGGCTCTCAAACGAAGGCGAGGTAATCGGCCGTGACGGACAGATGAAATCGACTTTCCCATTTGCATTATAATCGTTATTAAATGATCCATGTTGTGCGTTCAATACTGTTATTGGTGAACGAAAACGGCTCTCCGCTTCACCACGTTCCGACTTTGTAGTTTTACTAGGAAATAGGAATGCTTTTGTCCTGTTTACCGAGGTAAATAGCGGTCAGTTACAGACCTATATTTAAGGTTTGTTACCGATATATAAGCACTATGTTCTTAATTGAGTATTGCCTGTATAATTACAACATGGGTAACTTTTGGCCTTAGCCTGTATTCAGAAATTTCAACATAAACAAAACATTTCCTTTAATGGAAGCACAATTGCTTCGCCGCAACCCGAACAATGCAACACGCTCGATGTTACATATCTTGCGCCTGGGCATGCTCTCCGCAAAATCGCAATCATCTCTCTCGCTGCATTGCTTAACAACTGCAGAGTGAAAGGGACACAATTTAGAACGTAACAGCCCTTCTCCTGTCGAACTGCAGTATCGAAAGACCTACAGCGAACTTCGTAAATCGTAAATTACGTCTCTGTCGCTCTATTTAAAGTGTCTATTGAGTAGCAGAGACAGATGCTCGAGATTTACTATTTGTGTTGTATCGGTGTAGCTGTAGGCCTTCTGAACAATCGGATTGGATCGGTTATTAAAGCATATTTGTCACAGCTTTTAGCCAGGCTGCCTTTCACTAGCCTAGATACGAAAACTCGGGAACCGTACCAGCCCACGCTATCATTTTGATTAATGGTTTGGGCTGCAGTTACGTGTTTTCGAGAAGGTTAAATACACAGTTTTCACACTTGAGTGTACACGTGTTTACAGGACACGCAATCATAATGACATGGTCGAATACATTATATACCTATGTATATAATGTGCTATGTATGTTTGTATACCACGGGAATCTTACCATATTTAATTGCTCTTTACGAAAATTACACAAATGTGGCAGCTTTCTAAACTATCAAAAATAAGCAATTAATAGAAGTCTTTCCAATGGCAAGTTATTAAAAATGTTATATAACCATAATGGTTATCTTATTATTCATTAAAATCATTATGTCATTATTTTAATGATTAAAATGATAGATTGTAAATGAATAACACAAGACAAGTTACAATTGAACATTGTCCGAAAGAGGATAGCAGGATGACAAGTCAAATGCCGACAGGTCAATGTACGGTAGTGCGACACTGATGTAGGTACTCTAAAATGACCGTGTCATTTCTTATGAACACAGAAAAACACGGTGTATTAATATTGTCTTTTGTCATACTGTGAGAAAATATTTTAACGAATATTATTTGGAATTGGAACCGTCTCACGGCTGTCACTCTCGGTCTTAACCGTTATTAGCTATGTTTGTGCGTGTAGCGGGGGAAATGTCAGGTCAGCGTCATTACGAGGAAATTACATTTTCTTCTCGATTCGGGGCACGGTCAGTAAAGTGTTCTGAGAGAATATAATAATCTTGGCCAGCTTAATTTTATTAAAACTCAACTCAACAACTCTGGCCTCTGCTGTCTGATCGGAAGGTTGACAAATAAATACGTTTTAAATTACCTGAATTACATCCTATGAAATGACTGCGGGCTAGCAAAAAATATACGCATATCGAGTTATATTTATCTGATATTCAAGTAAATGTTAACCTGTTTTTGACCTTTAATTTTAAGTTCGTTCTCGATAATAATCATTGAAATAAAACAGGTAAATTACGAATTTATTGCAATTACACGCGAAAGTTTTCGTGCAATTTCGTGACTCACTTCGAATTTCTCAGAAACCCTTGTAAACAGTTATAACTCTCACTCCGTAACCGGCGGGAAAGGGAACACTGATTACTATCAAAAGTAGAGCATATTATAGCGATTTTATTCTACCTGCAACACGGCCAACAAAAAACTGCAACAATGAAGTCTGATTAAATGTAACATCCGAATAATCCACAAGTCATCCGTGAAACATTAAAAGTTGAACGCTAAATCCTCAACAACTGGTTGTTACACAGTGCACTCCTATCGCCGAAACACAAGGTCGTGTTTCTGAAATCTCGCAGTTTGATCGAGATGAACTGTACCGGCATAGTTCTTTTGTTTTGGCTATTAGCAGTTACGGTATCGACGCAGAACGAATCGGGCCGCGGGGGGCGTTTAACTGTACCTGTGCCAGGATCGCTCTGGTAACGGCATATCCATGGATTTAAACAATTGACTGTTTCATGTTTGAATTGGAAAGATCCTCATGTGGGTATGCAAAGCGGTCTTATGGCGGATTAGGATTCTAGACGGAGTTTTTTTCGCCAAACTTCACACTTTTTCAGGCCCCAAGAAAGGTTTTCCGACCAAATACAATTATGTTTCAAATTGTTATGTTGTAATGAATAATGATTTATTTTAAGACGAGTTACGTACACCGAAAATCCAATCTGAATTGAACCTTAAATTGGGATAATAACTTTGAAATTCAATTATTTTTGTAAATTTGCTCATGATTGATTTGATCCGATTATCGCGTAGCTTAAAACTCATTAAAAAAATATTATATAATATTTTCTGTGTAACAGTTGTTAATGTTATTACTACGCCCCATAGATACTATATCAATTAATTAAATGCATGTAATAAACGCTGTGCTTGAAATATCTATCAATGCGAACGTGCATTTCTGTCATACAGTTACTAGCTCATCTAACTACGGCCGCGAACTATCTCAAATTACGATAAGATAATGGAACAGATTAATGATTGTTCCGACTTATGTCATCAGCCCGCGATGTTCACATGTTTGACATGTATCGTATCAATACTCGTTGTAGTACATCGACAAATGATAACTGAATTACGTTACTACTAGGGCTTGCAAAAATTCGAAAGTTTTAATGAGTTAATTGAATGTTCCGTTTTTATTTCTGAGATATTTGTAGTAAAAAAATCTAAATCTAATCTGCATGTAGAATCACTTTAGCTTCAATATTTACGTTAAATATTTCAATAAAGCATGATATCGTGTTTTATTGGTTTATTACTACCTAGTATTTCCTGAAAATTCGTAAAAGGTCCCGTAAATAGTTCTCTGATATAATTTAATAGCAATGATGCGGAATTTGTGTTAAACCGTTGCTGTGCAGTGAAGTGCCTAAGGGGTGTACCGATAAAAAACTGGCAAATTCAAATGAAAAAATCGGATCGATATAGTTAGGTAGCTATAATTTCATGCTTTGAACATAAACCAGGAAGTCTTAACTTAGCTGACTGTAGTACTTTTGTGTCACTACTGCATTTCAGGGACTCAAATTACAGCTTCTTCGAAACCTCTTCCAAACTATCTTTTCCAAACATTTTTTTCTTTTTTTGTATGCAGTTTTCTAAATTATGGGACTGTCGTCAATATATCTGGCCATTCTTCCCATGTTCTTTAAGATATCCTTGACTTATGCGTAATATCCTTGATACTTTTTGGCACTGATTTCGCTTCATAAAACTATGCCAAAGAGACTAAGATTTGTATAGGATTAAATAATTGATTAAAGACCCATCAAAAATTCACATAATATGTGACATAGTTCCCTTCACATAGTATTACTGCGCCCAACGCAGGGGTATATTAAAAAAAACATGGAGATTAACCAGAAATATTGGTCACTTCTGCAGAACACGAAATTGTGCAGTGGAGAATTAAAAAAATGAGCTTGGAAAAATAGATTTCGAAGGGGTTCTGGAGAACTTGTATTGTGAATACTGAAATTGCAGTAGCAACAAAATAAAGACCAAAGTTAGCTAATTTAAGACCTCCTAGTTAATTACAAAAGCCAGATATTACAGCTTTTTAACTATATCGACCCGATTTTTTTCATTTGAATTTGCCAGTTTTTTATCGGTACACCCCTTAAATAGTATTTTTCCGAGTCATAAAAAAAATTGTGTATTCGAATGTAATTTTGTTCGAATACTAAAATGGAAAGAATATTCAAAATGCAAGCCCTACTGATAGCGGAGCAAGTACGCACACCCACACGGATCACCTGATTACAGCATAACAGAAGCTGTTGTAGGCACTTACAAGTATTTACCTATCTAAAGTCTAAAGTGTCAGCTCCAAATAGTGGGATCTTTTTTTCAGATTCCTTCGAAAAATAAAACGAATTAATGTTTCCACTTGCATTTTCAACTTACTCTAATCGTAACTTACGAAAGACGAACGCGATGTCATCGAAGAATAGTCAATTGAAATAGATGGAAGGAGTGACGGTGACAGTCATTATTTCTTTAAAAACCCGAAAAAAAAACGAAAGTTTCATAAATTCCCGATAAAAAACTTTTTTCCGACATTTTCAAAGCTTGCTGGAACCGACTGCGTAAATGTACCGTTGTATTGAGCTGGTTATACAAATACTGGAGTTATTGCCCTATACGATGGTGTGCGCACATGTCAACTTCCCAAAATTTAGCTTTATAGTATGCTTAGATTATGTTGAAAGTCATCAATTTATCAGTATCCAATTCCTTCATTGCAGACTACGATGACTTCCCGACGCGCGACCAGATGTGGGGCCCCGCGCCGCACGAGCTCGACCCCGACATTTGGCCGCCGCCGCCGGACCGGGACCCCAATGCTTGGCCCCCGCCCACCAGTGTCGAACACAAGTTAGTATACACATACCACCATTTCTTTGGATTGACATTATGAAAATGCACCTATATAATCCTTAAACCTTTCCCAAATACCAGAGTCCTTTTTTTGCAGCAAATGCCTCTTCTTCAGTTCACCGTTGTAAAAATACTAACTTCTACATTCTGTTTCAGAGGCCCCCCACCTCTACGATCAGCGCGCAACAACCCCCGCACCACACAAACCAAGAAACCAGCTACCGGCAGGCACGCTACCACGTCACAAAGGAAGACGTCAGACGTACGGAACCCTAAGCTGGCCGCTAACAAAAATCACAGTCATAGCGGTACGTTATGTCTTTTATACTTTGTCTAAGAATCCTCTGAGGTGAGCATGAAACAACCCTCGCTAAGTCAGGTATGAGTAGACACGCTACGACCTCTCAACGAAAAACGTTTGACGGGCGGAACCAAAAGACGTAATAATTTTATTAATCATCACACGCTTGGTAGAAGAGTCAAAATCATTGTTAATAATCAATCTGTCAAAAAGTGACATTGATGAAAATGATGACAGATAATGTATGGAACTGACAGGTGTCGCGCAGTAGGCCTACCTACCGCTAAAATCGAAATTCCTGAATTTTGAGCATATGTCTCTGTCATTAGAAAAAAGGCGTACCTAATCAGATCAGATTTTTTTTCTCTCTTGATAGTGTCAGACGATTCGGAAATGTTTATTAATAAGCTTACTTGGATGAAGAATAGTTTGACTTTGATGATGCCCGAAAATTACGACTTTCGAAATTCGCGATAGGCCTACAAGTTTTATATGTTCTGGGACAAGTTCATTCGTGAGACGAATGACATGATTCTAATCAACAGCAATAAAACAACGTACAAGGTTCTAAGTTCGGAACAAACCTTCAGCACTTTGCACCTTATACTTTGTTGTAATCGTAATATGTATCGGGATATTGTCACTTACAAACTTGTCAAGGTACGAAGTTGTCCACAACAAAAGTTACTATTCAAAACATTATAAATAACCACATATACCATTTTTCTAAATTTTTAGCAAAGTCAAAAGAGGCGAACAGCAAAGAGCCCGCCGGCAACAAGCAGGACCGCGACAACAACAACGGCGACACGGACGACGAGAAGCACAAGGACGACGAGCGGCGGTTCGAGCCGGCCGCGGCCTGCGACGGCGACCTCGTCGACATGCTCGGTGAGCGACGTTCTTTACTTCCAGCAGAGCGGCCAAGTGGGAATGGGGTCATCTGACGCGTTGGGCTAACATTCTCACTTGGGAGCCAGCGGCAGAGGCAGACTAAAGAAATGGCAGGACGCGTATGACGGGGAGTGGAGGGATCTCGCATTTGATAGGGACGATTAGAAGAGAGAGGAGGCTTTTGCTTAGCGGTGGGACATTAATTAAATAACTGAGAAGCACAAGGACGACGAGCGGCGGTTCGAGCCGGCCGCGGCCTGCGACGGCGACCTCGTCGACATGCTCGGTGAGCGACGTTCTTTACTTCCAGCAGAGCGGCCAAGTGGGAATGGGGTCATCTGACGCGTTGGGGTAACATCCTCACTTGGGAGCCAGCGGCAGAGGCAGACTAAAGAAATGGCAGGACGCGTATGACAGGGAGTGGAGGGATCTCGCATTTGATAGGGATGATTAGAAGAGAGAAGAGGCTTTTGCTTAGCAGTGGGACATTAAATAAAAATAAAGTATGAGGGCCACCAAGTGGCAATGAGCAGGGCATGTCTGAATGCATCCGACGCATCAGAGCTAAAATTCGAGCGACGTTCATTACTTCCAGCAGAGTGGCGGCCAAGTGGGAATGGGCGGGGCATGTCAATGCTTCCAACGCGTTGGGGTAACATCCTCACTTGGGAGCCAGCGGCAGAGGCAGACTAAAGAAATGGCAGGACGCGTATGACAGGGAGTGGAGGGATCTCGCATTTGATAGGGACGATTAGAAGAGAGAGGAGGCTTTTGCTTATCAATGAGACATTAAATAACCTATGAAAATAAAGTATGAGGGCCACCAAGTGGGAATTAGCAGAGCATGTCGGAACTGAATGCATCCGCTGCATCAGAGCTAAAATTCTCACTGATTGGGAGCCACCGTCAGAGGCAGACCTTGACATGGACGCATATGACAGGGAATGAAGGCATTTGGTATTTGATAGGGGCGAAAGAGGGAGGAGAGGGAATTGTTTTGCTCAGCAGTGGGACAATAAATAAGCTATAAAATAGTCAAAAGAGGCGAACAGCAAAGAGCCCGCCGGCAACAAGCAGGACCGCGACAACAACAACGGCGACACGGACGACGAGAAGCACAAGGACGACGAGCGGCGGTTCGAGCCGGCCGCGGCCTGCGACGGCGACCTCGTCGACATGCTCGGTGAGCGACGTTCTTTACTTCCAGCAGAGTGGCGGCCAATTGGGACTGGGGTCATCTGACGCGTTGGGGTAACATTCTCACTTGGGAGCCAGCGGCAGAGGCAGACTAAAGAAATGGCTGGACGCGTATGACGGGGAGTGGAGGGATCTCGCATTTGATAGGGACGATTAGAAGAGAGAAGAGGCTTTTGCTTAGCAGTGGGACATTAAATAACCTATGAAAATAAAGTATGAGGGCCACCAAATGGGAATTAGCAGGGCATGTCTGAATGCATCCGACGCATCAGAGTTAAAATTCGAGCGACGTTCATTACTTCCAGCAGAGTGGCGGCCAAGTGGGAATGAGCGGGGCATGTCTGAATGCATCCGACGCGTTGGGCTAACGTCCTCACTTGGGAGCCAGCGGCAGAGGCAGACTAAAGATATGGCGGGACGCGTATGACAGGGAGTGGAGGGATCTCGCATTTGATAGGGACGATTAGAAGAGAGAGGAAGCTTTTGCTTAGCAATGGGGCATTAAATAACCTATGAAAATAAAGTATGAGGGCCACCAAGTGGGAATGAGCAGGGCATGTCTAAATGCATCCGACCCATCAGAGTTAAAATTCTCACTGATTGGGAGCCACCGTCAAAGGCAGACCTTGACATGGACGCGTATGACAGGGAATGGAGGCATTTGGTATTTGATAGGGACGATTGCGGGAGGAAAGGGAATTGTTTTGCTCAGCAGTGGGACATTAAATAAGTTATAAAATAGTCAAAAGAGGCGAACAGCAAAGAGCCCGCCGGCAACAAGCAGGACCGCGACAACAACAACGGCGACACGGACGACGAGAAGCACAAGGACGACGAGCGGCGGTTCGAGCCGGCCGCGGCCTGCGACGGCGACCTCGTCGACATGCTCGGTGAGCGACGTTCTTTACTTCCAGCAGAGCGGCCAAGTGGGAATGGGGTCATCTGACGCGTTGGGCTAACATTCTCACTTGGGAGCCAGCGGCAGAGGCAGACTAAAGAAATGGCAGGACGCATATGACGGGGAGTGGAGGGATCTCGCATTTGATAGGGACGATAAGAAGAGAGAAGAGGCTTTTACTTAGCAGTGGGACATTAAATAACCTATAAAAATAAAGTATGAGAGCCACCAAGTGGGAATGAGCAGGGCATGTCTGAATGCATCCGACGCATCAGAGCTAAAATTCGAGCGACGTTCATTACTTCCAGCAGAGTGGCGACCAAGTGGGAATGGACGAGGCATGTCTGAATGCTTCCAACGCGTTGGGGTAACATCCTCACTTGGGAGCCAGCGGCAGAGGCAGACTAAAGAAATGACAGGACGCGTATGTATGACTGAGTGGAGGGATCTCGCATTTGATAGGGACGATTAGAAGAGAGAGGAGGCTTTTTCTTAGCGGTGGGACATTAATTAAATAACTGAGAAGCACAAGGACGACGAGCGGCGGTTCGAGCCGGCCGCGGCCTGCGACGGCGACCTCGTCGACATGCTCGGTGAGCGACGTTCTTTACTTCCAGCAGAGTGGCGGCCAAGTGGGAATGGGCGGGGCATGTCTGAATGCTTCCGACGCGTTGGGGTAACGTCCTCACTTGGGAGCCAGCGGCAGAGGCAGACTTAAGATATGGCGGGACGCGTATGACGGGGAGTGGAGGGATCTCGGATTTGATAGGGACGATTAGAAGAGAGAGGAGGCTTTTGCTTAGTAGTGGGACATTAAATAACCTATAAAAATAAAGTATGAGGGCCACCAAGTGGGAATTAGC
Source organism: Thaumatotibia leucotreta (assembly GCA_025490895.1). NCBI lineage: Eukaryota > Metazoa > Arthropoda > Insecta > Lepidoptera > Tortricidae > Thaumatotibia > Thaumatotibia leucotreta. Next base: position 80,945 of record JALPQI010002166.1, read on the forward strand.
AGGGCATGTCTGAACTGAATGCATCCGCCGCATCAGAGCTAAAATTCTCACTGATTGGGAGCCACCGGCAGAGGCAGACCTTGACATGACATGGACGCGTATGACAGGGAATGCAGGCATTTGGTATTTGATAGGGACGATTGGGGGAGGAGAGGAAATTGTTTTGCTCTGCAGTGGGACATTAAATGAACGACGTTCTTTACTTCCAGCAGAGTGGCGGCCAAGTGGGAATGGGGTCATCTGACGCGTTGGGCTAACATTCTCACTTGGGAGCCAGCGGCAGAGGCAGACTTAAGATATGGCGGGACGCGTATGACGGGGAGTGGAGGGATCTCGTATTTTATAGGGACGATTAGAAGAGAGAGGAGGCTTTTGCTTGCAGTGGGATATTAAATAACCTATAAAAATAAAGTATGAGGGCCACCAAGGGGAAATGAGCAGGGCATGTCAGAATACATCAGACGCATCAGAGTTAAAATTCGAGCGACGTTCATTACTTCCAGCAGAGTGGCGGCCAAGCGGGAATGGGGAGGGCATGTCTGAATGCTTCCAACGCATTGGGGTAACGTCCTCACTTGGGAGCCAGCGGCAGAGGCAGACTAAAGAAATGGCAGGACCCGTATGACGGGGAGTGGAGGGATCTCGCATTTGATAGGGACGATTAGAAGAGAGAGGAAGCTTTTGCTTAGCAGTGGGACATTAAATAACCTATAAAATAAAGTATGAGGGCCACCAAGTGGGAATGAGCAGGGCATGTCTGAATGCATCCGACGCATCAGAGTTAAAATTCTCACTGATTGGAAGCCACCGTCAGAGGCAGACCTTGACATGGACGCGTATGACAGGGAATGGAGGCATTTGGTATTTGATAGGGACGATTGGGGAAGGAGAGGGAATTGTTTTGCTCAGCAGTGGGACATTAAATAAGCTATAACAAAGTTAAAAGAGGCGAACAGCAAAGAGCCCGCCGGCAACAAGCAGGACCGCGACAACAACAACGGCGACACGGACGACGAGAAGCACAAGGACGACGAGCGGCGGTTAAGAGAGAGGAGGCTTTTGCTTAGCAGTGGGACATTAAATAACTATAGAAAAGTCTACGAACAAATAAAACATGGAAGCCGTACGCCATACTTAATTCCCTTTCAAAAATAGTCCTGAATTTTAGTTGACAAGTGTCACCCCCTTTTCATTCCATCTAAGTAATGAATTTCAATATCAACCTATAAAAACTAAAAACCACCATTTAAAAATAGTTATGATTGGTCAATCGAAGTTTTGATTGGCTATATTCTATAAACATTTGTCAAAGATGTTGCGCGGAAATATGCGCAGTGTTAAGAAACGAGCTATGTCCTGCACATCTTTGCACAATTGAACAATTGTTTTTGGGTGCATTTTTGAGCAGGCGTTAGACGTCCATGTTATATATGGTCGCAGAGAAAAGTCAAAAGAGGCGAACAGCAAAGAGCCTGCCGGCAAGGACATCGACATGCTCGGTGCACGATATGAATCACTTTTTGATCACTCAATAGCGTTCTTCTGAGTCGCTCTTCAGTTTCGAACACAGACACGCGTTTTGAGAGCGTCGCGTAAGCGGGACGTCCCGCCTTCAAACCTAGGAGCTGCACTTTAGATTAGACAAACATTAGGCACCAAATTAGGCGAGACAACCCAAGAAGAGCGTGTGATCGATGAGCTATTCGGCTAGAAGCGAACAAAAGGTGGTCGCTCTTATGTAAACGCGAAGATATTTAATTGATATTTTTACGATCGCTCTCTCTTTTACTTACGTTATTTTTATCTTTTGTCCATTTTTATCGCCATTAGCTCATCGTTCACTTGCTTTTAGTACGACTAGTGGCTTAAACGCTATCGTGTTTGGAGCTACGCATCTTGCTATTCCATTCCTAAGGAACATTCTATAAATAATTGAATTTTTATAGAATGTAAATGCAATGGAAAAAAACATACCAAAATACACCTTACACGCCTGTGTGGTACTTCCATGTTGTTCGGTTATTATTTGTTCGAGTATGTACGCCATCCTGGGCCCACCGTATGACCATAATCCCACTTGAAGAACACTAGTAGTGTTCAAATACACTAATTCAAGTGGGCTTCAACTAAACCCTGCCGATAACATCTGGATGAGATCAATACCAGCTTTTAGCCAACGATTAGACACTTTATGTAGTTGAATTTGTTTATTTTTTACTATTTCATTTATCAAAGAAAACGACGTAGTTCACCATAGTAAAAAATACAAAATAGTACATTACGACACAAGTGCGAAAAACATGAGATTTGAAACGAGTTGCGATGTTTTAAAACACGACCGAAGGGAGTGTTTTAAATCGACACGCGTTACGAATGTCCTTTTTGCACGGGTATCGTACGACGTTTTTTAGTACAGATGGCCCTCCGAAGTTTTGGACCTGACGTAAAATAAGCCACTTCTCGGACTAGCGCCTAAAAAAGACACCATTAACCACTAAAAATATAGTTCTAGTCGTTTTTAAGACTGGTGCCCAATAAAGGGATAATGTGTAATTTACAGTGCCTTGGATTTCTGTTATGCTGTGAAATTTTATTAATAAATAATACTCCAATTGGTAACTTCCAGAGCGGGACATAGTACAAAAGAACCCCAACATCCGGTGGGACGACATAGCGGATTTATCGGAAGCCAAACGGTTGTTGGAGGAGGCCGTAGTCTTGCCAATGTGGATGCCTGACTTCTTTAAGGTATGTTGTTGAAAATATATTTTTATTAATAATACAATCGCCGATTTAGAGCCAGAACCAACTATTTCAGTGCAACATCTTTTAGCAATTAGTTTTCTCTTTTCTATGCCATTAACATAAAATACAATTTATCAAAACCAATTTTAAGAAAATATTTTATTCTGTCTCTAAGCCGACGCAACGTTGTTTTGCGCATTTTCTACGGATTACAGGTAATTCAATTATCAGCTTTTCTGACACAGATATGGTGTCACACTCTCCACAATTTAAGTACACTAATTACGTAAAATAGCATAACTATGCAACGTAACATTTACGCATTTAAACAGCCACAGATTTAGTTATAAATGTATTGCAGAATTTGTATGAATAGCGGAAGATAAAACTCACATCCGCAAGCTGAAACGAGAGATATGCAACGTACTGCGTGATGGCTATAGCACGCTTTACCGTATATAGCATGTATTCTTCTGTTTGGAACATGTCTGCACATCCGTAGGCCATAAATATTATATCCTCGGATATTGGAAATACATAACTACAATCTTTCCAGTAACTACAAAAGTAATTTAGCAGCCAGCATTGATAATAACAAGCGTCTTTTTATTCAATACCATTTTCCTTTTATCCAGTCATAAATGTTTCCAGGGTATCCGGCGGCCGTGGAAGGGCGTACTGATGGTGGGTCCGCCCGGCACCGGCAAGACTATGCTCGCCAAAGCGGTGGCCACCGAATGTGGGACCACTTTCTTCAACGTTTCTTCCTCCACACTCACTTCCAAGTATCGTGGGGAGTCGGAGAAACTCGTGCGGCTGCTGTTTGAAATGGTATGTGTAATAATATGTTATGGGTGAGAGGTGAGACCAAGCTTGCCAAGGCGGTGACTAAAGTCTGTGGAACCACTTTCTTTAAAGTTTCTTTCTCCATGTTCACTTCTAAACCGCGGGGAGTCGGATAAACTTGTGCTACTGCTGTTTGAAATGGTACGTCTAATATGGATGGATCCCTGTTTTATGAACTGTACTTTTCTACACTGTGTCTATTTATTTCATAGAGAATAATAAAATTTAAAGTGTTATAAATTACCGAAATTTTTCATAGTTGTGGTCAGCGGCCCTAACGCGAACTTCGAAATCCGCATATTTCGAGGATTTGTCTCTCTCTCATTCTAATGACGCCTTCGTTGGAATGACGGAAATTACGAATTTCGATTTTCGCGGTAGTAGGCCAGTGATTAGACCACTAAATGTTGCATAGTTTTTGATGGTTTAGCTACACGAGCAACAAATTTAATCTTACTCCTCTATCATTAGAATCGAAGAGCAACATTTTCGCCATCATATTTGTCCCGCTTACTAACTGATTCATAACGACCACGTTCCAGCCACGAGCATGAAATCTCACTCCTCTATCTTTATAATTGATAAGCAGTATTTTCGCTACCACATTTTTGTCCGGCTTACTAATTGATTCGTAACGACAACGTTCCAGGCACGAGCAAGAAATCTGCTCTAACATTGGAATTGAAAAGCAGCGTTTTCACCACCCTATCTCGCTTACAAACTGATTTGTACTTCGTTCCAGGCGCGGTTCTACGCGCCGAGCACGATCTTCATCGACGAGATCGACTCCCTCTGTTCCCGACGCGGCTCCGACAGCGAGCACGAGGCCTCGCGCCGCGTCAAGTCCGAGCTGCTGGTGCAGATGGACGGGCTCGGCTCCGCCACCGACGAGCCGCACAAGGTACACTAGAGCCGGTCACACACAGAGATGGACTACTAGTGCGAGCAAGCTCCGACAGCGAGCACGAGGCCTCGCGCCGCGTCAAGTCCGAGCTGCTGGTGCAGATGGACGGGCTCGGCTCCGCCACCGACGAGCCGCACAAGGTACACTAGAGCCGGTCACACACAGAGATGGACTACTAGTGCGAGCAAGCTCCGACAGCGAGCACGAGGCCTCGCGCCGCGTCAAGTCCGAGCTGCTGGTGCAGATGGACGGGCTCGGCTCCGCCACCGACGAGCCGCACAAGGTACACTAGAGCCGGTCACACACAGAGATGGACTACTAGTGCGAGCAAGCTCCGACAGCGAGCACGAGGCCTCGCGCCGCGTCAAGTCCGAGCTGCTGGTGCAGATGGACGGGCTCGGCTCCGCCACCGACGAGCCGCACAAGGTACACTAGAGCCGGTCACACACAGAGATGGACTACTAGTGCGAGCAAGCTCCGACAGCGAGCACGAGGCCTCGCGCCGCGTCAAGTCCGAGCTGCTGGTGCAGATGGACGGGCTCGGCTCCGCCACCGACGAGCCGCACAAGGTACACTAGAGCCGGTCACACACAGAGATGGACTACTAGTGCGAGCAAGCTCCGACAGCGAGCACGAGGCCTCGCGCCGCGTCAAGTCCGAGCTGCTGGTGCAGATGGACGGGCTCGGCTCCGCCACCGACGAGCCGCACAAGGTACACTAGAGCCGGTCACACACAGAGATGGACTACTAGTGCGAGCAAGCTCCGACAGCGAGCACGAGGCCTCGCGCCGCGTCAAGTCCGAGCTGCTGGTGCAGATGGACGGGCTCGGCTCCGCCACCGACGAGCCGCACAAGGTACACTAGAGCCGGTCACACACAGAGATGGACTACTAGTGCGAGCAAGCTCCGACAGCGAGCACGAGGCCTCGCGCCGCGTCAAGTCCGAGCTGCTGGTGCAGATGGACGGGCTCGGCTCCGCCACCGACGAGCCGCACAAGGTACACTAGAGCCGGTCACACACAGAGATGGACTACTAGTGCGAGCAAGCTCCGACAGCGAGCACGAGGCCTCGCGCCGCGTCAAGTCCGAGCTGCTGGTGCAGATGGACGGGCTCGGCTCCGCCACCGACGAGCCGCACAAGGTACACTAGAGCCGGTCACACACAGAGATGGACTACTAGTGCGAGCAAGCTCCGACAGCGAGCACGAGGCCTCGCGCCGCGTCAAGTCCGAGCTGCTGGTGCAGATGGACGGGCTCGGCTCCGCCACCGACGAGCCGCACAAGGTACACTAGAGCCGGTCACACACAGAGATGGACTACTAGTGCGAGCAAGCTCCGACAGCGAGCACGAGGCCTCGCGCCGCGTCAAGTCCGAGCTGCTGGTGCAGATGGACGGGCTCGGCTCCGCCACCGACGAGCCGCACAAGGTACACTAGAGCCGGTCACACACAGAGATGGACTACTAGTGCGAGCAAGCTCCGACAGCGAGCACGAGGCCTCGCGCCGCGTCAAGTCCGAGCTGCTGGTGCAGATGGACGGGCTCGGCTCCGCCACCGACGAGCCGCACAAGGTACACTAGAGCCGGTCACACACAGAGATGGACTACTAGTGCGAGCAAGCTCCGACAGCGAGCACGAGGCCTCGCGCCGCGTCAAGTCCGAGCTGCTGGTGCAGATGGACGGGCTCGGCTCCGCCACCGACGAGCCGCACAAGGTACACTAGAGCCGGTCACACACAGAGATGGACTACTAGTGCGAGCAAGAGGCTCCGACAGGCCTCGCGCCGAGGTATTATGAAATCGGAATCAGAAAGGGATTCGAAAGTACTGTTGACACAAGAAATGACACGAAATTTACCAAGAAAAGAGTTGTTTATAGATGTATTGAGTGATTAATTATTATATTGTCTGTAAGTCTCTGCCATGAATGTAGGATTAATATGGATTTGACAACGTTATAATAATAGCAAGAACGAAAGGGATGGTCTTATGAAACTTTTTACTAGTGGAAGTGAAAAGGAACGATAATCGTCCGTCCTTATCACTGTGCCACTATTTTTTGTGTGTGTGTGCATTAAATGCTAAATGTAAGTGCCAGAAAAATGCGTTTGAATACGTCACTAAGTGCCACACACACAAGTATCTTCTTAGTAGTAAGTGACTATGTCTATCCCTCTTAGTGGCACACTATGTGCGGCCCCTCGGTCTCTGCACTGGAACTATGAATATATCTTAGATTGACTTATACACCTGTTGTGTCAATAGTACTTTTGAATCCCATTATCAAGTCCAACCTGCTGAGGATCATAAGCAGGAGTAACTTTTGCCAAAGCCCGACATGACGCTAGAACGGGTACTAACCGTGGCCTGCGAATAGATGCAGTCTGCGGGTAGATCAAAACGAACAAAATGTTTAATGTAACCTGATAACAGTAATAACAGAACGCATCCAGCCAGCGTGGCTAATCCTTAAAATCGCGGATCCACGATTTCTTTCAGGAATTCAGGGGGCATTTTCTTTTGAAGTTGACATAGCATATATACCAACATACCGGGATCACACCTAGATCCTATGTCAAGGGGGGTATAATGCCCCCGTTGTCCCGTCCCCCCCTGACTCCGCGGCTGTAAGGACTTAATTTACTTACATAATGAAATCATAATCTCATCGCTCGCTGCTCTTGTCGGTGTAGCAGTCTCCAGCGTTTTATACCGTCTGCTGTATCTTTCACCTCCTTGTACGACCCTCACTCACCTCCCCTTTCCTTCTATGATAATTTTTGTTGGCGTGTCGTGTCGCAACAAATGGCCCATCATCGAATAATGAAATAATCGCTCTAAATAACCTTCCAGGTGGTAATGGTCCTAGCAGCGACGAATTTCCCCTGGGACATCGACGAAGCACTTCGTCGCCGCCTCGAGAAGCGCATCTACATCCCGCTGCCCACGCAGGAGGGCCGGGAGGCCCTGCTGGCCATCAACCTCAAGGAGGTCAAGGTGGACCCTGAGGTCGACCTCACGTATATCGCCAAGAAGCTGGACGGATATTCGGGAGCGGATATCACTAATGTTTGCAGGTTAGTTTGATGATTTTGTGTGTTTTTTATCCCCAGATAAAATATTAGGGTGCATTATATACTTAGGACAAGGTGGAGTAACTAGACATCAATCTGAAGGAGGTCAAGGTGGACCCTGAGGTGGACCTCGCTTATATCGCCAAGAAGTTAGATGGATACTCGGGGACAGATATCACTAACGTCTGCAGGTTAGTAGGATTACATTCTGCGTCTATCTTCCATAAAAAATATTGGGTAGAGAATACACTCACTAATGAGGGTAGGGTGGAGTTACTGGACATCAATCTGAAGGAGGTCAAGGTGGTCGCTGAGGTGGACCTCACGTATATCGCCAAGAAGTTGGATGGCTACTCGGGAGCGGATATCACTAATGTTTGCAGGTTAGTAGGATCATAATTCACGAAAAATAAATAGTGGGATGAGAATACAAACACTAATCAGGGTAGGGCGGAGTTACTGGACATCAATCTGAAGGAGGTCAAGGTTGTCTCTGAGGTGGACCTCACGTATATCGCCAAGAAGCTGGATGGCTACTCAGGAGCGGATATCACTAATGTCTGCAGGTCAGTTTGATGATTTTGAGTGTTTTTTATCCCCAGATAAAATATTAGGGTGCATTATTATACTTAGGACAAGGTGGAGTACCTAGACATCAATCTGAAGGAGGTCAAGGTGGACCCTGAAGTGGACCTCGCTTATATCGCCAAGAAGCTGGACGGATATTCTGGAGCGGATATCACTAATGTCTGCAGGTTAGTTTGATCATCTTGTGTCTTTTATCCCCAGATAAAATATTAGGGTGCATTATATACTTAGGACAAGGTGGAGTAACTAGACATCAATCTGAAGGAGGTCAAGGTGGTCTCTGAGGTGGACCTCACGTATATCGCCAAGAAGCTTGATGGATATTCAGGAGCGGATATCACTAATGTCTGCAGGTTAGTAGGATCATATTCTGCGTCTATCTGCCATAAAAAATATTGGGTAGAGAATACACTCACTAATGAGGGTAGGGTGGAGTTACTGGACATCAATCTGAAGGAGGTGAAGGTGGTCTCTGAGGTGGACCTCACTTATATTGCCAAGATGCTTGATGGATATTCAAGAGCGGATATAACTAATGTCTGCAGGTTAGTTTGATCGTATTTTGTGTCTATCCTCCAAAAAAAATTGTGGGTTGAGAAATACACTCACGAATGAGGGTAGGGTGGAGTTACTGGACATCAATCTGAAGGTCAAGGTGGTCTCTGAGGAGGACCTCACGTATATCGCCAAGAAGCTGGACGGATATTCAGGAGCGGATATCACTAATGTCGGTAGGTCAGTTTGATGATCTTGAGTCTTTTATCCCCGGATAAAATACTAGGGTGAATTAAATACCTACGAATGAGGGCAGGGTGGAGTTGCTTGACATCCTTAGCTGGTCTTGGGTTAGGTGAGCAAGACATTTGTAACATGTGTTCATCTTAAGATACTACTGAAGAAAAAAAACACTTTTTATAACAACAATTAAATTATTAGTTCTCTGTATATCCAGCTAAGACGCATTAAAACATTAAGAAGTCTCCAAAGACACCTGTGATTTGCCAAGTAATATTGAGTTACTATTATAATGTTATTAGCAGTGCTAAGACCTATTATAGTCAAGTTGGATAAGTGAAACATAAGTTTCACTTTCCCCGGACCGAGTTTTCGCACAGATAATTTATGAAGTCGTTCAATATCCCGTTTCTTACCCATCCTAACTTTTTAAATCACAGAGACGCCTCCATGATGTCAATGCGGCGCAAGATCGCCGGCCTCAAGCCGGAACAGATCAAACAGCTCGCCAAAGAAGAACTGGACCTGCCCGTAACCGCCGCCGACTTCATGGACGCCCTCCACAAGTGCAACAAGTCGGTATCCAAGGGCGACATACAGAAATATCTCTCCTGGATGGCGGAGTTTGGCTCCTCTTGATTGTGGTAGGTTAAGTGAGACTAGCGGATGTTGTGGTCAATCTGAGGTTTATAATGTACAAATTCTTTATTCAGGCGTAGTAACAAGCAATTTGAATCGTCAATAAAATAAAATCTTCCGGTTATAACTCTACACCACTGACCGAGAACCTGGCAAGTTCAGTTACCAATTCTTTCGCGTGTTTTACAAATTTACACGCTCGGCCGCTATGGAGTCAATCCTGACAGCTGTCAGTTCAATACATTATCTGTCAACAATGTCACTTTTTGGCACATAAGAATACATATGAGTACAAGTACAGAAAACCATCTCCAAAAACCGATATTTGATGCAACCCTTGTTTAAGGGAGGTCAAAAAAGGTGAGTGGCGTGGGTAACAATTTGAAGCGAAGCCGAAAATTGTTATTAAAGACGCCACGAGCATTTTTTGACTCAGTTAAACAATATTGCATACAATACTTTTTCTACAACCACACATTTATTTTTGAATAAAATTGTAAATTTTAGAAGTATTCTTAGTCAAACACAATTTTATTAATCATCAAGGTCGGGCGGGCGACGTCAAAATTAAAAAAGAAAGCTCCTCTATGGTTTACTGTTCATCACATTTTGTTTTTTTTAATTAGGTTGACAGCCATGTATTTCATTAAGTATTGTATACACTAGGTGTCTCAAAATGCAAAAAACGCACTGCGTGTAAACCCGAATGCGTTTGGATTAGACAATATAGACTTATCTTGACATCTGTCAGGTAGGGGCTTAATGGTGTGTTCACGGCCATGTAAATGACAAATAAAAGTACGGGAGTAGAAAAAAGTACATTGTGCATCAAGGGAGGTAAGTACGGAATTACTAACGAGAGTGTTAGAAGCCCGACGCCGTCAGGCGGAGGGCTTTTATGACTCGAGTTAGTATTCCGCTTACCGACCGTGATGCATACAATGTTTTTCATCACACTTGCCGACAAAAAATTAGTTTTAAGACATATATTTCATTTTTCTATTACTCCCGCTACGCGCGCAAGCAATGGCGCGCTTAGACAGCAAGTGTGATGAAAAAGAACTAATGAATCTTGCTACGATACTATTAAGTTCAAAATCCCATCGCGCAACGCTAAATGTCACGTAGAAGCACGCTCTATTTTTATCGCGTAACTCGTATCTTTTCTGAAAAATAAGGTTGCTTTCTTTAAAAAATATATTTTCATCACACTTGCTGTCTAAGCGCGCCATTGTTTGCGCGCGCAGCGGGAGTAATAGAAAAGTGAAATTCCCTAGGGAGTAATAGAAATGTCAGTACGTCATTTAATAATGTTATTTCTTAAAACTTATTTTTTTGTCGGCAAGTGTGATGAAAAACATTGTATGCATCACGGTCGGTAAGCGGAATACTAACTCGAGTCATAAAAGCCCTCCGCCTAACGGCGTCGGGCTTCTAACACTCTCGTTAGTAATTCCGTACTTACCTCCCTTGATGCACAATGTACTAATATTCTTAATATTTAATTGCTACCTTTTTTATATGTGTTCTTTTTTTATTGTTAATTGTTATAATCAATTCTCTGACAGCGGATTTGCACCATAATCTATTATGAGTAAGGTTGATTTTCCTTCTGAAATTTGAATTGACTAGACATGTTATTTACGTGGACCCTTCAAATGGAGTATATAAAATAGTATGTGATATTTTAGTGAACAATTGTATTTGCAAATGGCATGTCAAACTATTTGAACAAGTATAAATAAACTTAGATTGACCACAATTATTTTTTTATGAATCTGTGTCGCGAAAACTTGAGCCATAGGGACGACACCGTGTGTCGAGATTTTAGTTGCATTTGTAGTCAGTTCTGAGTGTTCTAATTAACAATCTTCCTGAAAATTATGTGCAAGACATTATAATATAACATAAAATTAGTTAATTTTAGTGTTGAAATAACTCTAATCAGAAATTAAGCAGAGATCAGAATATAAATATATGCGTCTGTTTTAGGGTCTTGTAATGGGCAAAAGTTACAGAACCGAGAGAACTATTGTGAATTTATTAGTAAAATAGTTAGGACCCTCAGAACCACACGGTAGCCTTTCAATATCATTCGTGTCTAACACTAGAGCAATATTCCGATACTGTTTTAAATTGTGATTTACAAGAAAAACATAACTGAAGAGTGAATGACTTTCTGCCTTATTAACTCATAGACGTATAAGCTATTGGAGCAACGTTAGGACTGTGTCAGTATTAATAATACAATGTAACTGTATAGTGGCATATCGAAATTGTTTATGAAGTATCAGTGAAAATATAAATGTATTAACAAGAGGAAAACATTCCCATTTTAAAATAATATAATTTAGGCTCTTAACCCGTATCATGAAAAATGGGTCTATAATACAAATTTGGCATTTTAACCTTAAAAGAACATATTTTTTCAAGATAAATCCATAGATGACATAGCACAAAAGTATAAAAAACTATAGTTGTAGAATAATTTTGAAGTGAGTTTGTTATTTTATATCCCACATAGATCTGCTTGTTGTTTACATCCAGTGATCGCCACCTCAGCAGGCGGGTTGTAAAAACCTTTGTAAATTAGACGTTACTCAGAGTGAACTCAAAGTCGGTTTGC
>JALPQI010002167.1:0-95167 GCA_025490895.1 Thaumatotibia leucotreta
TGCATAAATTTAATTTTTTTTTTTTTTTTGCAAAAAACTCATTTAATTAGAGTAGTTTCAGTTTCAATGAATAAATTTACTCATTTAATTCCAAATATAAAACATGTCAATACAAAATTAATCATAATAAAAAGAAAAACTTAAAACTACACTTAACACTAAACATCTTCTTAAATTTAATTAAAATATATATATATATATATACTAGGATTAAACTTACTTATTTATTATTTAGAGTAACTAGTAACTACTGCCTAGAACTTGTAATTGCAAGAAATAAAAGGCTTTTAATTTTTATTTTATTTATTTAATACTTTTGTTGCAAGAAACCTACCGGTGTCCGATAATTACTGATGAGTCTGTAGGGTATCATTGAATACGTCTCTTACTTAAAAAGAATAAGGGTCTTAAAATATTTTTTTTTCTAAAGTCAATATTTTTGGAGATAATCGCTCCAGAAGAAAAAATAACTGTGTCCCCCCTCTAACTTTTGTTCCGTAGATCCAAAAAAATCATAAATAGTGGGCTCATTGAATACTTTAAAATAAAACTATTTCGAACATAATCAGCCCAGCTATTTTTGAATAATTACGGTACCCTACAGTGAGAACGGCTCTTAGCCGGTTTTTTAATTTATTTTTACTGCCTGCATTGATTGAATTCGATCTTTATGGAGATAAACGTTATCAATCACTAAATTATTGTAACGTGTGTATAGACCTCAAATATATTATTTACAGACAGTAGTTGTTTTAAGTTCTACAGCAATTTAAATGCAGATAAACTGCGGCCATACCTTGAAGTTGAACCTTAAACTTAGAAGTCCGAATACCGCGAGGATTTGTCTCTGTCACTCTAAAAACGAACAAACCTGGAAATTGACGAATTTTGAAGTTCACTGTTGTAGGCCTGAATGTCGATGAAATACTATATTGTTACGATGTCCGTCTTTTATTTTCTATTGTTCTCGCAATTCAAGTGAAAAGCGGAGTTTATGTCTTGAACAAAAATATTCTAATCAAATAAACATAGAGCCTCATCTACTAAATACTTAGGGTTGTGGTTATGAACACAGCTCGGGGCGAAATTGAATGTCTATTATATGGAGTTATTGTCAACGCCAAGGCATGTAGGGAAAAAGCTTATAGGTTCAATAATTAATGTTGATAATGACGTTTCAGACAACAGTTTACAAATACCTGCAACGCTATCAAAGGCACGCAACGGAGAACGTGATATTCACCACGCTGACTCTCGCGATGTGGTTCACAATCATCATACACTGCTTCACTTGCCTGTGGTACTACATAGGTCGTCGCATAGAGCTTGTTGAGCCGATGCAATCTTGGTTATATGATGGTAAGTTACCAGCTTCTCTATCAACTTGATTCTTCTAATGCCAGACGATACTCCGTCGCTTGCTGTAACGTGTGTTCGGACCGGGACAAGTGCAGGTAATTCTAAAATTTACAAAACTAGACCAATTTCTTATTGTCAACCACATGACGTTGAACACAATTTTTTGGATTCCGTATCCCTATTCCATTGCTCAATCGAATAAACAGACCGCGATACAGCGCATAACCTTTGATTTTGTAAATAATATTATAATGATTTTCAAGGCGCAAACAGCAGATCCGAACTGCCTCGAAGTTCAAAATTAAACAAAGTATTCCCATTTTGTGCATTTATTGGATGTATTTATGTGTTTCATGTCCTTAATACTTCCGAATTAGGGCTGGATCAGGAGATACGAATGAATCCTCACATTTCCGCTTGAAATAAGTGCCAAATACAATTTATCACTGACACGATTGTATTAAACGAAATTTATAAAAAAAACTTCACTATTACTCGTATACACGTAATAAAAATAATAAGTCCTGGATATTGAGGACGTAGATATTAGATTGGCGGGGAAGGAGCGCTTTTCAGCCGGCTCACAAAAGTTCTGAACAGCACCTTTGGTGGACTCAGACTGAGCTGGGAGCCTTGCACAGAAGGACCTGTGTACGGAATACAACTCACCACACACCGAATGTTACACCACCACTCTTCAGTCATGAGCAGAGATCGGACAAACGTGCGTTCGCAATAATATGGACCGACTTTCAATTCATTCCTGTAACTGCAACCCGACTTTCATGCAATTTTCCTAGACAATGTATGAAAATGATCATAAAATGAACTTGATGAGAAAAGAAAAACAATACATTATTATTAACTTACTGTCTGATCAAAATTTTTCATAGTAATTTGTATGGGAATTTCAGATGAAAGTCGGCACGGGTTCCTTCCTGTTACAGGAATGAACTGAATGTTTTTTTCAGAGTGTTTTGGGGTTAATGAAGCCGATTTAGGGGGTATGCGTTATTAATTTCTAAAACGTTAAATATGGGACATCCTAATGGACATCACTCCAAAATTGATTGAATGATTAATCAACAGTTTTTTTTTGTAATTTCGATTCCTTAAGTTAAGGTGACTTTATACTCACATTTTCATAGTTACCAGTATCAAATACATATGTAATGTCGAAAACGATTACCTAATTATTTATTTTTATTCAACTTTGTAGCCATGTCCATATTATTGCGAACAATGATGCGCATTTGTCCGATCTCTGGTTATGAGATTGTATATCTCAAGGAGGAGGTCACGACTTTTTAAACGTCAAAACTCTCCACAATTATGAGGTGTCCAACCTACGGAACTATTTCCTAACTAACGTTTGATGCGTTATTATGTGGTGGATGTGGACAAGAACCTCACACACAGCTCTATTCGGGTACTAAACATGGAGGACCGCAAGGCGGTATGGAAGAGCAAGGGGCTACATGCCCACTGATGCCTATGTGAAATTTGCCACCAACTGTCCATATGCTAGTTCTGAATCTTTGCCATTCTGGTATATTGCCCACTTTATTGGTTTTGGATTAGTGCCGTTTATTGGCCACTGTATCCTTTCAGCTTGTCAAAAAAAAGTGAAATGGTCCTTACAAGGACATAATCTGATAAAGGCCTAACCTAACCTAACCTCTTTTAGAGAGACCTCTGTTTTTAGAAGCTTAATCCGCATGATTTTTTGCAGACAACGGCGACGAGAGTTGCGGTAACACCTATCTCTGCAGCATATTTTTCGTACTTACGAGTTTTGCACACAACGGTATTGACGAGATTGTCCCAAAGAAACAGATCGAGGTGAGATTACAATATCAATACGCATTCTTGCCATTATATTATATCCTTCGTAAAAAGATACATGTTTTGAAACTAAATAAAAGTGTATGGATAAGTAAAAGTAATTTTATTCCTTATAATGTAATCTACGAAATTCAAAAATGTAATGTTTTTACCAGCAATTTTAAATGTTCTTTACCAGCAAATATCGTGTCTTTGAGCCAGGGATCGGAACCTATTTTTTAGAAAAACCTCGATATAGCTCAATATTTTAAAATATTTTACGCTCTTTATGTACTATTCAACTTTTTATGTAATTATTAACATCATATTTTTGAATTACTCTATTAACAAAAAATATATAACACGAAGAACGAAAAAGAGTTTGTCAGCCTCTGTAGCCTAGTTGGTAGTGACCCTGCCTACGAAGCTGGAGGTTCCGGGTTCGAATCCCGGCGAGGGCATTCTTTGTGTATTTATTTATCACAAATGTTTGTTCCTTGGTCATGGCTGTGTATGTATCTAAGTATCTATACGTATCTATCTATTATACACGGTGCTCGCGAGAATTGCGAAAGATTTTAACTATGCATTCTAGACATCAAAGTAAATAAAAAATATTATGAGACCTAATGTCAACTCCACCAAAAAAAAAAATTTTTTTTTCTTTTTTTTTAGACTTTTTAACATTTCAAGTACTTTTTATTACAACAACAATTTGTTTAAATTATTTATTTCAATTGTTTTTTTTAGGTACAGGTTATTTCGTCAAGTCTATTCGTATTTTTTTATTGTCAGGCAAAAGGTGTGGTAATATTAAAACACATTGTGGTAGCATTGTAATAAAAAAGAAGTTAAATGACGAGTTACGTCGAAAAACTTATTTCGAAAAAAGGTTGATTATCTCTGAAACCAAGCCGAATCCAGGAAATTTTATTTAACATTAAAGACTCTAAATATTGTCAGGAATCCAGCATTAAAATCTTTCGCAATGCTCACGAGCACCGTGTATATAAGGTCCTAATTTATTAGTTGCAGATATTTTAACACATGATACTTTACATTAAATTAATTAACTTTAAATATAAATTAAGAAATATTTTCATGTAACTTTTTTGATTTCATTTTCCTAACAAAAAAATTAATTATAATTTCGTCTAAAAAAATCATCATGTGCATGTCACAATAACACTGTCTGTCATGTCATCAAACGACACAATCCAACGGAAAATAACATGACATTGACAACCAAGTATTTAATTTATCGACTTGAAGTGGCCAGTTCCAGTTAACTGGTACAGTCACGGACTTTAATTGATAGGCCACTTGGCAATGGATGCAATTTGGTCGTGTAATATTATGGGTTCGGTATTTTTCGTTAGTAGGCACGATCGCGACATGACCGATGTTCCCCGATGATATGTCAGTTAAATACGAATCTTTGTTGCGTCAAAATTTCAGTATGTCAAAACTAGTTGACATAATAAAAATTCCTTCGTCGACGAAAATTAAGGATTAGCCATCGGCCATTATTAGACGCTAGATGTCGTTGTTCCTAGAGGAAACTGGATAACGACAGTTCTTCATAGATTTGTCTTAAACCGTTTAGTAATTTAATCATGTTTTCTTCATCTTCGGATACCATGATTTATCTGACATTAATAGGCGAGGTATTTTTTCAAGTCAAGATATTTATATAAATAGCCATATGATGTTATCGGGCAACTTTAGATTATTTTTTTCATTGACAGAGACTGTACCAGTCGTTTAGAAATGTGGGAGAATTAAAAACACACCGTTCATGCGGATAGGTAGTGCAAGATAGTTTATTGAGGCATTCAGTCATTACTTGTCGATTTTAGGACCGGTAACGCCATATAGTCTGAGGATTGTGCTTTAGTACATTATAATCGATAGGTAACAGGCAAAATTAGGGCTTTTCTCATTGTAATGCATAGATGTTGTTACCGATCGCAAATAATAATATAATTAACTTGAACATACTCCCCCAGAAAGGACGGAGTCCTTTACACGAGGTAAAATACATAATTTACTTATAGATCTTTGAATGACACCAGATATCGTTCTTATGTCATATGTCCGAGTTAAGCCGTCAGGGCCTGGATGTTTTCCGGTGATACGACCCATAGGCCAATTCCCAGGCGGGAGTCTCTGGTCTTTGACCAATACCAAATCGCCTATATCTAGATCTTTATTTATGCGGTTCCACTTAGGACGTTGCTGAAGACGTGTCAAATATTCCTTTTGCCACTGTCTCCAGAAATCTTGCAACATCTTTTGCGTTAATTGCCATCTAGACAGCTGATGAATCTTAAAGTTGGTGTAGTCATCATCAGGGATACCGACGAGCTGCTCAAAGGTTAAAAAATGCCCAGGTGTTAACGTTTGCAAGGAGTCTGGGTCATCATTAAGTGGGTATAGAGGGCGCGAGTTGAGGCAAGCTTCGATCTGGGTAAGTAACGTAGCCATTTCTTCGAAAGTGAGCGTGGCGTTTCCTACGATTCTTTTCATGTGATACTTAACAGATTTTACGCCGGCCTCCCATATACCACCAAAGTTTGGAGCTGCAGGAGGAATATACTTCCATTTGATCCTCATGTTATCTAATAGGGCTGCGAACTCCTCTGGGATTCTCGCTTGACCTTGGCGCCACATGGCAATTAAATCCTTTTTGGCACCTACAAAGTTGGTACCATGATCGCTCCACATTTCTGCGCAACGTCCGCGTCGGGACACAAATCTTCTTAAAGCTGCTAGAAATGCCTCTGTTCTCAAACTGCTGACTAACTCAATGTGGAAAGCTCTGGTTACCATGCAGACGAGCAGTGATATGTACGCCTTGGTTGATTTAGCTCCACGACCTTTGCTCATACGTACGTTTATGGGTCCAGCAAAGTCTACTCCACTGATCAAAAAGGGTTTTGCGGGTTTGACTCGGACCGCAGGAAGATCGCCCATGAGTTGGTTACTGGTTTCTTCTCTCTGCCGGATACAAACGACGCAGTTACGTACATATTTCTTCACTTTATTAGTCACGTTGAGTAACCAGTATTTTGACCGTAAATATATTACCATCAGCTGTGGACCGCCATGAAGAGTGCTGCTGTGTGCTTCTGCTAAAAGAAGAGGTAATAGAGGATTGTCTTTTGTTACTATGATGGGGTGCTTCTGTTGGGCTCCTAAATCAGCATGGCGTAGCCGGCCGCCTACTCTCAACACACCCTTTGGATCTAAAAAGGGGCTGAGTGATAACAAACGACTTCTTTTTTTCAGCTGTCTCTTATTCTTCAAGTCATCAACCTCTTCACGAAATTCGATTTCCTGGGATCGTCTCAAGCAAATGGTAAGTGCCTCCTCTCTCTCATCAGTCGTCAGGAAAATTGGTAAGTGCTTTTCATTATCCTTTTTCCTTTTCAGGTACAGCATCCATCTTCGACAGTATGCGATTATTCTCACCAGTTTTCCAAGCGACGAGTATCGGCGTATCAAGGTAAGTATTAAATCTTCTTCAGCTTCTTTGTTTGTAACTAAAGTTTTAATTGTTTTTCTACATTCTAAGTCTGTTTCAGGTACCTCTGTTCCCGGCAGTTCTATGGTTGGCTCCTTAAGAAATGCCGGTCCATCCCACCACAGCTCATTGGACAACAGTTTTCTTGGCATCACTCCTCGCGATGCAGGGTCTGCGGGATTGTGTTTAGTATTGACATAGTACCATCCACTTATCTCTTCCACGTTCTTTATTTCCCGATTCTTCACGAAAGGCGTCCATCGACCTGGGTCTCCTTTTATCCACGAAAGTACAACCTTGGAATCAGACCATGCAAATACTTGGTGTTTTTGTACTTTCAGCTGATTCACCACGTGCTTCAGCAGTCTAGCCAGCAGCACAGCAGCGCACATCTCCAGCCTCGGCATGGACACTTGCTTCAAAGGGGCTACTTTAGTTTTAGCCATGAGTAGAGACACTTGAATCCTTCCATGGGTGTCCACGGCTCGGACGTAGATTACCGCGGCACAAGCACACATCGAGGCATCAGCGAACCCGTGGATTTCAATGGAACTTCTGTCTGCAGTGGTGTGTATCCAGCGATTAATTTTGACTTCATTTAACGCTGGAATCTCCTTCCTGAATTTCAACCAGTCTGCTTTAATGTCATCAGCAAGCTTTTCATCCCAGCCTACTCCAAGTGGCCATAACTTCTGCATGAATGTTTTGGCAATTATTACCGCCGGGGCCAGCCAACCCATCGGATCAAACAATGAAGCTATATCTGCCAAAATATTTCTCTTGGTAATAGGCTGTTCAGGTAAGTCCTTTAAATTATTCGTTATCTGTAATTTATCTTCCTTTGTGTTCCAAATTATACCCAAAGTTTTAATACTGTCGTGTCTATCTACTTCTCTTTGGGAATTTGGTGATCGTTTTACAGGTACAATCTCTTTCATAAATGTTTTACTATTTGAACTCCATTTTTGCAGATCAAATCCACCCTTTTTTAGAATTGCCGTGATCTCTTTCTGATGTAGCGTAGCTTGATCTTCAGTTTCATGACCTGACAGAACGTCGTCCATGTAAAAATCTTCCAGAATAATACGCTGTGCTTCAGGATATTCTTTACCCTCATCTAACGCAACTTGACGCAATGTTTTGATGGCCAGATAAGGAGCGCAGGAAGTCCCGAAGGTGACAGTAAGGAGTCTATAATCTTCTATCGGTGCGTCAGCCTTGGTTCTCCAGACAATTCTCTGATAATTGGTGTCAGCTTCATCTACCAGAATTTGCCGGTACATTTTAATGATGTCGGCGACATAAGCGATTTTGTGTGTTCTCCATCTCAGCAGTATGTCACGTAAATCTTCTTGCAGAGTGGGGCCAACGAGTAATCCATCATTTAATGTTACTCCATTAGTACCAGCGGCAGACGCGTGGAAAACTACTCTTACTCTGGTAGTTTCTTTATTTTCTCTCACAATAGCATGGTGTGGTAAGTATGCGCAATTCTCGGGTATTTCTTTATTACTAACTTTCTCCATGTGTCCCAAATCGATATATTCTTGTAATACATCATGGTAATCTTCCTTTAACTTTGGTGTCTTCTCTAGTCTCCTGTCCAGCGATATCCATCTTTTTATTGCTATCTCTCGGGTGTCACGTGGTAAGACGGGTGGATCTTCTTTAAATGGCAGTCTGACCACGTAGCGACCATCTTCTCTCCTTTTGTGTGTCTTCTCATAAATATAGAATAGAATAGAATAGAATATTATATATCTTCTGCCTTCTTCTCGTCTGAAGTTAGTGTAATGCTTTCTTCTTCTATAGTTTCTAACTCCCAGAACTTCTTCAGCATGCTGTTTAAATCGACCTTGAGATGCATGCTGACGATGTTTTTGGTGGCAGTGTGATCCGTCATCACATTTCCGGATACTATCCACCCCAGGTGACTATCTTGCGCTATAGGGGTTCCTGAGGGGCCTTTAACAACTCCAGGTTTAATCACTTCGATCCAAACTTCGACTCCTAAAAGTAAGTCGATGTGACCTGGTGTATGACATGACGGATCTGCGAGACACAACTTCTCTATATGCTTCCACTCTTCAATCTTCATTTTATTCTCCGGCATAATGTCGGTGATGCGACGTATAACGTACGCCGTTGCTTTCATCTTCCTTTCAGGCTCGATTCTTGATGAGAACTCTATCTACGTTGAATACTTAAACTGAGTATTCATTTGACCAACTCCAGTAACATGTCCACTGATGGCTGTACGCCGTAGTCTAAGCCTTTGTGCTGCGGCCTCAGTAACAAAGGATTCTTCTGAGCAAGGATCTAACAGCGCCCTCATCAAGTGTTTTTCTCCGTCTTTAGCTCTTACTTGCACTAATGCAGTCGGCAACATCACCGCGCGTGTCCCCAGAGTGGGGTGAGCTGTAATACTCTTTTTATTTTTATCTTCTTTTTCTTCCTTGATATCTTCTTTACTCTCGGGAAGCGGTTCTGATGTCTCGGGAAGCGGCGCAGTCGACGGTGGCTGCGGGTTCCACGTGTTGTGCAGCAGAGAGTGATGTTTTCTCCCACATCGGCGGCAAGATAATCGGTGTTTACAGAATTTGACAGAATGCCCTGGTACCCGGCATTTGAAGCAAAGCCGCCAGCCTTGCACATACTCCACTCTCTTATCTACTGCAAGTTTTGTAAATTATTTACAATTGTATAGTAGGTGGTCTTGGTTACAAAAAATGCATTTCTGATCACTTTTATTTATATGAAAACTCTTTTTATTCACCGTGGTTTTCGACGATGGAGCTTGAATCATTTCCAAAACACGGAATCGTTTGTCGAGGAACTTGGTTAGCATATTCAAGGTAGGTAATTCACTAATGTCTAGGGAACCTAGTTCTAGCTCCCACTCTTTGTGTGACTCGGAATCTAGCTTATTTACAATCAAATGAATTACCAGCATATCCCATGTATCCACTTGAATGTCTTGATTTTTCAACTTATTTAAACACTCGCTTGTCGTGTCCAATAAATCTCGTAACCCTTTCGATGTACCCGTAGTTAATTTTCGTTGATTTACCAATCGTGTCAGAATAGTGTTTACAATTATGCGTTTGTTATTGTAGCTGTTCAATAAAATATTCCAAGCCAGGTCGTAGTTACTTTCGCTAATAGTTATATGCTTAAGTAATTGTTCCGCTTCTCCGGATAAACAACTTTTCAAATAATGCATTTTTTGCACTTTGTTGAGTGTGGTTTTGTTATGTATTAGCGATGTCATGAAATGAAGTCCACTCGTGATAACTCCCCGAATATTGAGGGATGTTAATTTTGGGCAACCGCACTTCGTCGCTAACACTTGAGGCAGTTGAAGGGTTATGCGAACTCGACGTATTATCTCCACCTTGTAAATTTAACTTCAATAACAAGTCCATCATATCTGCTCGTAATTCTACGTATTGTTCTTCTACTTCCGTAAAATAATCTTTTGTGAAGTACTCATATTGTGCACGATCTTTTTTAGCTACTAACTAAAGTTAGTTCATTCCAGGTGATTGCTGTGAAACTGAGTCCAATATTCGGTAAGTATTTCCATTCGTAATTGCACATATCCAGTAGTTAATCTTTGTTTGGGAGATTTCTTATAATTGGTAATAGTTTTCGCCAACAACGCGTACACGTTTTCTTGTTCTTTTATATAGTCTTCCATAGTGGAGATATACACACACCAACGTTTTTATACACTTATTGAGTCCGTTTATCACTTATTATGTAGTCTTTTCACTTTAAATTGCAGTTTTTATCCATTTTTAAACACAAAATGTAATCGATGATTGAGGTTAAGTTCGTTGTTACACCAATATAGCTCTTATATCCGTTCGTTAAGGACCACTTTGTACCAGTCGTTTAGAAATGTGGGAGAATTAAAAACACACCGTTCATGCGGATAGGTAGTGCAAGATAGTTTATTGAGGCATTCAGTCATTACTTGTCGATTTTAGGACCGGTAACGCCATCTAGTCTGAGGATTGTGCTTTAGTACATTATAATCGATAGGTAACAGGCAAAATTAGGGCTTTTCTCATTGTAATGCATAGATGTCGTTACCGATCGCAAATAATAATATAATTAACTTGAACAGAGACAAATGCTATTGCTGTCTTTTTATAATTCGTCACATCACAGCTCCGTTAGTCGAATACTTATGTAACCTTTGTGGAAATATGGTAGATAGACGTTTGACAGTCTATCTTAATCCTATATCCGTTTGACAGTCTATCTTAATCCTTATCTGTCAGTAGCCATACAAATGTTTAATAGAGACTTGATAGTTTCTGACTGAAATTCTAACTTTGAAAAAATATCTGACAGAGACAGCCGTTAAAAGGAAAGAGAACGAAAATTCCTACATAGCAGCTTAGCCGTCAAATTACCATCTGGGCTCTGAAGTTAGATTGACGTCTCAGGACTAAAGCGGATGTTATAACGTAACTATAGTAACGTCAGCTTCCGGAAAAATATGGATCAATTATTATTGGTGAAACTTTTTTGTTATTACGTAACCATGGTAATGTCACCTTCCGAAGAAAACGCGAGCGGTCATTGCCTAATCGTAGCAAAAGTTAAGACATTTAATTGGCTCATCGAAACCACGCTTGAAATGATAACCTCTTTGCAGAAAACTACGCTAACATGGCGTTTGTGCCGAATTGCTGACGAGCACCTCCGATAATACGTCATAGCATAGTTATAATTACAAAGCTAAGTGCATTGAATGTAATGTCAAGTTCGCCATTTAACATTTTAGTTAAGAGATTCGAACCTTAGTGACAGTTCATAAACGCACAATGATAAAGATGGAAATATAATTTTTGCTCTTCTATTATACGATGACTTTACTTACTTTATTAGGATTTACGAGTAAAAGCGACTAAACCCGATTTGCATTACACGGCTAAAATACGCACAGTGACAAGTGGCTTATCAATTAAAGTCCGTGACTGTACGTAAAAGAGGTACTGGAATTTGTTCAATGAGTTTTCATTTAATAATC
Organism: Thaumatotibia leucotreta; assembly: GCA_025490895.1. Taxonomy (NCBI): domain Eukaryota; kingdom Metazoa; phylum Arthropoda; class Insecta; order Lepidoptera; family Tortricidae; genus Thaumatotibia; species Thaumatotibia leucotreta. Next base: position 11,754 of record JALPQI010002167.1, read on the forward strand.
ACATAAACAGGGTGTTTTTACGTAGCAAATTTGTTTTTCCGTTTTCTCCAAAAAAACATAGTAAAAGCTATAATGTTTCACGGTTTAATAAATAAAATAAAAATAAAAATTAATAAACTCCAGATACCGAGTAGTATCAGCTGTAAAAATATCTGCATCTAATAAATTAGGACCTTATATATCGTCGCCTGGTACCCACAACACAAGCCTTAATTGAGCTTGCCGTGGGACTAGGTTGATTTGTGTAAGATGTCTCAAGATATTTATTTATTTTATTTCAAAAGAACGGAATTAGAACCGTTCTCGTGTATGTAGCAAAAACCGTTATCCGATCCCTGTTTTGAGATTTTATGAAACAGTTGTGTTATACGAGGCGTACTGAATGTCTTTTTTTAAGTTTCTTTCCTCATAACTTCCGACTGGGTGAACCGATTTTGATGATTTTTTATTTATTTGATAGCTGATGCTCACCGATTTGTCCCATTTTAATTTGGTTCCGTTCTGACAATGGCATCCATGAGAAAACCATATAAGTCATCAAATTTGCATTAAGCATGTGAATAGCAAATGGACGAATAACTCAATAACACGCCAAACGATTTCAATGATTATTTTTTAATAGACTTCAAAAGTCCCGTTGGCACCATGATTTTGGGATTTTGAAGAAATCGGTTGAAGTCTGTTTAATTTTATTTTTAAGCTGTGGTGTGGTCGCATCTTTACAAGATAAACCAGATTTAGTATTTTAATAAACTGCATTCTTTGTAAGAACTATTTTACCTAGATAATTTTCAAGCACAGGTATTTACAGTCAAGTTAAGAGATGTCGATGCACGCAAACTATAGTAAGATCGTGTAAATTTTTGAACTTTGCACGCATCCATATCTTTTACTTTTACTTTGACTGTACCCATTTAATTTTATTAAAGGAGCATTCCATGGTCTTTCCTGTACAAATGCTTGTATATTCCGATCATTTGAGTTTTCTCCCGAATTATTAGTTAATATACACGGTGTTACGCGAGCATTGCGAAAGATTTTAACTATGCATTCTAGACATCAAAATAAACAAAAAATATTATGAGACCTAATGTCAATTCCAACAAAAAAAAAATTCTTTTTTTTTAGGACGGTTTGAATACTTTTTGACATTTCCAGTACTTTTTATCATAACAACAATTTGTTTGAATTATTTATTTCAATAGTTTTTTTTAGGTAGAGGTTATTTCGTCAAGTCTATTCGTATTTTTTGATTGTCAGGCAAAAGGTGTGGTAATATTAGAACACATTGTGGTAGCATTGTAATCCAAAAGAAGTTAAAAGAAGTTACGTCGAAAAACTTATTTCGAAAAAAGGTTGATTATCTCTGAAACCAAGCCGAATCCAGGAAATTTTATATAACATTATAAAGACTCTAAATATGGTCAGGTATCCAGCATTAAAATCTTTCGGAATGCTGACGTAACACCGTGTATATATTTTTTTTTGCAATATTTTTGTACACAGTTTGTTATTATGGACTTTTTCGTGGTGTGCATCATAATGTTGTCAGCAGTTGGTGTACACATCGGTGTTGCTGATAACCTCGACGCTCCTGCACGTAGTCTATATCGGCGAGTTCGCGAACATTGTGCACTATTCCTCCTTCCGTGCGTTCAGCTACTTCTCCAAGCATGTCGAGCTTGAAGTAAGCTGATGCAAACATTTTACTTTATTTGGAATTTTATATGACATGAATGATCTTGCCCGGAGGACCGATGACCGGTGGGGTCGGCGTGTTCTCGAGTGGCGACCACGCACTGGACGGCGCAGCGTGGGAAGGCCCTCCACAAGATGGAGCGACGACCTGGTAAAGGTTGCGGGTGTCCAATGGATGCGGACGCCTCACGACCGATCTTTGTGGAACTCTCTGGGGGAGGCCTATGTCCAGCAGTGGACGTCAATTGGCTGATGATGATGATGATGAATGATCTTGAAAGTTCCCTTTTCAGGGTTCCATAGCCAAAATGACAAAAACGGAACCCTTATAGATTCGTCATATCCGTCTGTCCGTCTGTCCGTCTGTCACAGCTATAGTCACAGCGATTTACTCGGAAACTATAAATGCTACAGTGATGAAATTCGGTAAGAATATGTGTTGTATGGACCGCTACAAAATTATGATATTATATTGTAAGAAAAATGATTGGGGTTGGGTTACATGTTAGTACGGTCAAACTTTACATGAAACTCGCAAAGCATGCAGTATAGCTGCATTTTTGGTATGTTATTTAGACACCATATGGCACTATAAAAACCACATTTTGCAAACAAAAATAAGCTGTGCTAGCTACGTAGTACGTGAAAAACTGTGAAATTTGCAATCATTTTTTTGTTTCTGATTTTTATTAAAAAACCTTACGTTTTTGACATTATAATATATGTTAAAAAGCGTTAAAAGATTAATAAATTTCCAACAAGTTGAGCTAATACACATTACCGTAGGTCTTATAGTTTCAGAGACTCGAGACTTCCAAAACTACTCTTTTTTTTGTAAACTAGATTTATTTTGAGTTTTGCTAATGTTTTCGGCTTAATATCGCCTCACCTAATTACGCTACGAAAAACATGCAATAATGATCTTATAGCGTAAGTAATATTCTTTAATTTAAGGGTAAAATCATGTCAGCAAACTTTGTGATTGAAAATAAAAACAAGAAATTCAAAAGGCAGGAGGCCCGCTATATAAGTCATGTTACAAAGCTGCAATTTTGGTAAATTATAAAGACCCTATAGGGATATACGAAAATGCATATTACAAGAAAAAAAAAAAAAAAAAATTTCGGCATGGGACGTAAAAACTGGAAAAATTTTGGACGTCTTTTAGTTTTTGAAGTTTGATTAAAAAACTATTCTCTTTTGACACTGATTGCTATAAAATTTAAAAAGAATATTAAATTTGAAACGATTTGAGCTACGTTGCATCACCGTAACTTATATATATATTGAGATACGACATTCCAAAAAGTGCCCTTTTATCACAAAATTTTAGGTTACGTACACCTATATTTTAAAGACAAACGGGTCTTAATCGCGTAAACTTACGTTTAATTATATCCTGACGTTTCGGGCATGACGTTACACCCGTGGTCGCAGGCAGACTGGCGAGAGAATGTATCAACACCTTCGAGCTGCGCGGGTTTTTCGAACTACCCGCACCTGATCTTGATTATTCACTTCTAGGCTAAGGTTGTCACTAGGTCTACACTCAACACTCACAACATCCAAAGGCTTTAAAATGGATGTTTCACCACGCTTACATTTGCAAATCACGGGATTCCACGCGGACGAGATTCCTTGCTCCTCATTTTGATTAAAATTCCGATGTTTCTTAATTTCAATAGCTTCACGTACTTTTCGGCTATGATGTATACGCTCGGTTGAGAGGATTTTCGGGTTATGGAGCTCAATCCAGTGGTTAGGTCCGGACTCCAACAAATGCTCGGCCACAGCAGACTTATTCGTTTGACGCTTTTTAACAGCCGTGATATGTTCCTTGACTCTTTCCGCTATGGTGCGTTTGGTTTCCCCAATATAGGAACTACCACAGCTACAATCAATCTTATAGACGCCTGGTGTGTGACAAGGTAAAACATCCTTAGGCGACCTTAGATGCCCCGCCACCTTTGATAACGGCATATAAACGGTTGGTATGGAATACTTATTCAAAAGCGTACCTATTTTGTCCGTTACACCCCTGACATAAGGCAAAAATGCTGGTCGCCTCGCAACTTCTGGATGTTTCTTCCTCGGTGTTCGTCTGGGTTGCCGTCTGTTCATTATGTAGCCATTTCTCTTCAGAACCTCCTGAACGTGCGATAACTCAATTTCCAGAAATTCAGGGTCACAAAGGTCATGTGCTCTGTTCTTTAGAGAATTAACCACAGACTGAAGCTGCCGGGGGTGGTGGTGAAGGTGTTGATACATTCTCTCGCCAGTCTGCCTGCGACCACGGGTGTAACGTCATGCCCGAAACGTCAGGATATAATTTAACGTAAGTTTACGCGATTAAGACCCATTTGTCTTTAAAATATGAGTGATAATCGTGAAAGTTTAAATCAATATACGTACACCTATTTTACCACGTAGACAATTGTAAATTTACTGTTTCTCCAATCGGAGGCGTTTATAGGTTACAAACATGGGTTTATTTCTTTATTGGCTGTCTTTTTCTTTCCAGTTCTCTTGAAATATTAATCCCAGATAAAAAGTGTGTGAAAGATGTTTGTTGAGAATTTTATGTATATTGCCCGAGTTTCTAATCATTATTTCCTATGGACCACAGTTTAATAGTAGGTACATTACGACACAAGTGCGAAAAACAGGAAACCCGAAAGGAGTGGCGATGTTTAAATCGACACGAGTTACGAATTTCCTTTTTGCACGTGTCTCATGCGACGTTTTTTAGTACAGATGGCCCTCCGAAGTTTTGGACCTGACATAAAATGAGCCACTTCTCGCACTAGAGCCTAAAAAAGGCACTCTGTACTAAAAGAGTTATTTGCGAAATTTAATAAGAATGCCTTTTCACGGAATTATAAAAATCGCAATGAGGGTTTTTGATACTTTTTATGCCGCTATGGGGAGGTGAGATGGCAGCACTGAGCGGGGGTTTTGACGAATTGTCAAAATAAATAACGCGCATTTAATTTTCTATATATTTATAGGTTTATTTATTCTGAAAACCATTACTTTAGGAATATTATTTTCTAAAATAAATAAAAAAAATAGTTCGAAGTCAATTCCCATGAAATTAACAAAGTTAAAGTAATTATTTTTAATACCAGTGACTTTGCGCGCCTGTTTTATGGCTCCGTCTTCAGTTCGACGACCGTGTATTAGTCGTAATCCATTACAAAATCAATTCTCTTCCAAATAAAATAGAATTTCAATATTTTAGGCCCAGGTGCCTATGACTTGTATGAATCTGACAGCTGTCGAGACCAGGTGCGTAAGAAGCGCCGCCTGGTGGCAGAAAAATTATCGAAAACCCTCATTAATCTCTTTAGGAGTACCTGAAAAACAGCCGCGTGTCTCCAGTGCTGATAGAGATAGTGAAGAAGTACTCGGTGCTGCTGTGGCGGCAGGCGCGCGGCAAGCAGCTGCCCGAATTCCTGGTGAAGGCGCCCCTCTGTCTCAAGCTGAAGGTCATGTCGCAGATCTATCTCAAGAACGGCGCAGAACAGGTCACTATTCTTGTTTATAATTAGATTCAGGCGAGATACCTGATTATTATACTTAGTATGACTTAAAGCGGGGTATTTACCACATAAATTTAATGTAATAATAATATAATATATTAGCCTATATAATGTCCCGCTGCTGGGCACAGGCGGGCATTTCTCAGAGCGTAAACGGACATCTCATTCATCTAGTCATGTCTTTTTGGAATTGGCTGCATCTTTTGGTACCATTTTCGGTCGTCAGATACAGCGCCCGTTTCTCTACGTATATAAGACAACCAAAACTAACCTCAAATCATTCAGCCACTTCCAAAAAATCGTGACCAGATGAATGAGATGTCCGTTAACGCTCTGAGAAATACCCAGGCCTCCTTTCATATATGAGAGGGATTGGGCTATAGTCCCCACGCTGGCCCTAAGCGGGTTGGGAACTTCACATACACCTTTAAATTTTCTTCGCGGATGTATGCAGGTTTCCTCACAATGTTTTCCTTCACCGAAAGCTAATGGTAAATATCATCAGATATTCCGTAGGTACATAAGTTTCGGAAAAACTCATTGGTGCGAGCCAGGATTTGAACCCACGACCTCCGGATTGAAAGTCAAACGTCTAAACCACTGAGCCACCACCGCTTCTCACATAAATTTAAATTATTAATATTTCAGCACTGTTGCAAATGCTATTTTCACGGAGTAGGTAATTGACGTGCTGCGAGTTTTAGTTATCAACTAAAATTGTTTTTAAATATTTATCAAACGGGTTACTCACGTAATTTTAGTCGATAATTGCTCGACATATTTTGATTCATTTAGAGGATCCTCATCGTGGAGTACTCGCGGCCAGAGCCCGACGTGTACTGCGGGCTTGCGCTCTGCTAGAGCGGGTACTAGCCGCGGGCAGCGCTGGTGGTGGCGGCGAATGGGGAGAACTACCCTCATTGTCGCTCATCATGTCATATTTAAATATGTTTGAGTCTCACGTTAGTTACAATTGTTTTGATAACATGTCAAAATAAGTAACATAGAATATAATAAAGGTTGCAATACACATGCTCAGTGATTAATCTAATTTTTTTATTAAATCAATAACGGTGAGAGTTAAAACACTAGTTTCTTAGAGAAATTAATTATATTTGACCTAAATAAGCTTCCCTTAAAGTTATAGCATATGAAGAAAAACACGCTGTATATTTTGTAAATAGTAACACTACTATGTATATACATTTAAATATTAAGTTAATAACAATTACAAAAAGCGATATACCAAATAAATTCTTTAAATGAACTAAGCAACTATTCAAATTTAAAGAAGAAAAAAACACGGTGTGTAATAGATAGACAGCCACGACCAAGGAACAAATATTTATTTGTGATAAATAAATACACCCATAAGGCCCTCACCGGGAATGGAACCCAGAACCTCCAGGGGAGCTAACATATCTCGTGTTTGACCGAAACTCGCAGCTCAGCTACACGTCTCTTTTTCATCAATACTATCGAAAAGATACGGGTAGGTGCAAGTTGCTGACAAATACAAGTACTTTGTAGTCGTAGTAGGGTCACTACCAACTACATAGCCTGCGAAGGCTGACAAATAAATGAATGGTATTTATGTATGTACAATAATATTGTTACTACATGAGAAACACAAACGACAAAACCATATTATTTTGGTATAGAATATCATAAAAGTTAATCATAGGTGACTGATGGTGATGGCACATGTCAAAATAAGTAACATTAGGATGACTGTGATAAATATACCTCGATATTTTTCTAGCAGGAACGAGAGATTGACAAAATGATGAGTACCTGTTCTCATAAAAATACTAACTTCGTAAAAACAGATAATCAGGAAATACAGGGTCCTAAATATTTAATACCTCGTGTTAATTGGCTCTATTCTCCTATGGCTTTAGAGTATATTATTTTATTAGTCCTTGTTATTTTGATGGGTAAGTGCTAAATACAAGATATAAGAAAAATAATACCTACATCATTTTGAGTGGTATAACTTACATTCATGTAATTTAACTCTAAGCTACGGCGCATTATCTATTTATTAAATTTATTTATCGACTACAATAAGACTTATCGATAACAGTTATGTCGATGTTTAATTTTGTCAATCTCTCGTTCCTGCTAGAAAAATATCGAGGTATAGTAATAAACGTTGCAATACGTTTGTTCAGTCATTGATTAAGCTTATTCTCGATTATATTACTTGTATTCGCTTATTTAAACCTACTATTTAAAAATATTTCTGTTTGTTTACCAAAGCTTTAATTAGTTATAAGTATTCTATTTAAATTTGACAAATATATTGTGCGGATATAATACTCGTATATGCGCAGTTTTAAACAAAAGCTCCAAGTCTTGCCTCAACACATTGCGCACTAGTGTTTGGAGGTATTTTTGAGCTCGAGCGCGTTATACGTCTATGTTTACTTATGGTAGAAAAATGTGTTGGTATAGTAAAAAGGCCAGCTGGCTCAGACGCCGGCCGCGTGCGCACGATCGCGGGTCCCGCTCAGTATTAAAATCCGTCGCACGCGCCCGCACCGCCCGTCGTTAGCGCCGTTCATACAATTTCTTGTTAGACGAGTGTGCGATCCGGGTAATCCGCGCCAGGCATCCACTAGGCCCTAATAATATTAACTATATATAGTGCAGTCATTGAAGCATTAATGCTCCGATTTTTTTTACTGTGATTCGAATTGCATACAATTTTGGAATTAGGTTCATCTTACCCTTAACTTCAAAAGTGAAAATGATTCGAACTGCGCAACCACCCTGGGGATGGTTGCCACCCCTTCTCGGTGGTGGCGTTTTTTTTTTGCTAAATAACCTCGGATATCGATAAAAGGCTTAATTTTAAGCAAAAAATATCTATAAAGTTTTTCAAAAAATCCAATACTTTTCAAGTTATTGGCAATTGAAAATTCGCATTTTTTTCACGTTTTTCATCGGTTTTTTATCAATATCTCCAAAAATGTACGTTTTGTTGAAAATTATGGAAGTACAAAATTGTAGCAGGTAAAACAATGATCAATTTGGGTTTTTATAAAGTATTCTGAGTGCAATATTAAGCTAGATATTAAAGATCAAAGCCGTTTTTTATTTTGTCTGAAATTTAATCGATGTGGTCAATGCCATCTACCGGCGAGCAGATGCATTTTATGAATTCTAATACATAAGGATTTTGTAGTGCTTGAAATAAGCTTTAAAATGAGCCCTATTAAAAGTCTTTTGCACGGAAACTAAGTGAGCTGTATCGCAAATAAGGGGAGCATCTAATGTTTTTTCTTTTAAATCAATGGGTTTCATAAGTGCCATTTCCACTAAAAATAAAATTAATCGCATTCCGCCTAGAATTAACTTTATTATGAAGAGTTTGATAGATCGTATCAGTTTGGCTGCTTCAGGACAAATAGTTTTAAAAAAAAAACACGATTAAATAAAAAACGAAATTTCTAATTTTCTTATAACCTATTTTGTTTTAATAATATCTCAAAAATGATGACAGATACGTATAAAAGTGTAGGAATTCAAAATTAAGGTATTTTCTGATAAACAATTTGGTTTTTTTGTTTTTTCTGTCAAACAAAAATTGACTGAGAAATTATTGTTTAAAGAGCGCGTGGCAGCGCAATCAGAGCCTCTCTTAAGCCCTTTAACCCTTCGCCGTTTTAGAAAAAGGTTTTTTGCTATATATTGCAATGAAGGATGTTGTAGCTCTCTTAATTACCTTTACAATGGTTCTTAACCGACTTCAAAAAAGGAGGAGGTTTACAATTCAACGAAATATTTATTTTTATTTTTGTGTATGTTCCCCGATTACTCGAAGACGCGTGGACCGATTTAAAAAAAAAATGTTTTTGTTTAAAAGAGTATACCTTTTGGTTAGTTTCATTGTCATCGAATCCAGATCTGATGATGAAATCCTGGAGAAATCGAGGGAACTCTTCAAATGTTGTAGGCACACATAACATTTTTCATTTATTTTCGAAGACTAGTCAAGTATTTGCGTCTAGTCATGTACGTCTTAAGTTGGTGATCTAATGATGAAAGGTACAACTCCTTAACGATTAGGAGTTGAGGGACAATTCTTTAAATATAACACATTTCAAGAATTTTTCAAGCTATTCGAGTATTTGCCTTTAGGTGGTCATAGTCTCATGTTGGTGAGCTGACGATGGAAGGTATAACTCCTTAATGATTAGGAGTCGGAGGATAATTCTTTGAATATAACAAATTTCATACATTTTCGAAATCTATTCAAGTGTTTGTGAGTAGTAGTTATCGTTTCATGTTAGTTAGCTGATGAAGGAAGGAACAACTCCTTAAGGATTAGGAGTTGGGGGATGATTCTTTTTGAAGCTATTCGAGTATGCTGCCGTTTTGTATGGGACAGTCAATTTTATTCACGCAATTTCGGCGTTGGTCCGGTAGTAAAAATTGGTCAGTATGACTTATACATTCACATCTTTCTTTGCTCTACTATGTGATACATACTGTATTTACTGTTTTAATGTAGGGGTGGTGTAGGGCTGTAGGGGTAGAAAACCTTAAGAATATGATAATCATTTTCGAGAGTGTGGAATAATATTTAAATCCTTTTCATATTATCAAAAAAATAACTTTTTTTATCAAGTGGTAGTTTTCAAGGGTTGAAAGGGGTTTAAGAATTTGATAATTATTATAGAGAATATAAAATATTACTTACTTTATACTTACATCTTTTTATGTCATACCAATTTTTTTTGTGATTTTTTTCAATTTAGGGGTTGTTTTGTTTACAAGGATTGTAAGATTTTGAAGGGGTTGAAAATGTTTTTAATATGAGGTAATTATGTTAGAAAATACTTAACAATTTCACCACTTACTATTAGACTTGTTTTTAGCGATAAAATGGCTCAATGTAAATTTTGCCATTAAGGGGTTGTTTACACCCCTTAAAAATATCAGGCGGAGTTCAGATCATTTTCACTTTTGAAGTTAAGGGTAAGACGAGCCTAAATCCAAAATTTCATGCAAATCGCTTCACAGTAAAAAAATTCGGAGGTAAGACCATATTTTTCGCTTCAATTACTGCACTAATAAGAACTCTTTTTACTGCAGCACCCCGTTTTTAAGAACTGCGAGCCTGGTCTGCTCCGCCAAATCGTGGGCTATCTCCGACAATACTATTACGATGAAAGTAAGTTTATTGATCCAGTAACTATAGTATTATTACGCCAGTAATTTGTAGCAGGAATCGGATAAGTGCCGGTATTTTCTCCATACAAAAGAACGGTTCTTTTTTTATTATTTTTCGTTCGTCGGTATGGTATTCGAGTAATTCCGAATGTCAAAATATACCGGATAATTCCGAACCGTAACACTTAAAGATCGGTGTGTACCAAACGAGTAAAATGCTCATTCCATCCCCCACTCTACGAAATCAACGAATTTAGACGAATTACGTTTCGTGTAGCGATCGGATTACGTAGAGTAAGGATAGAATGAGCATTCGCTCGTTTGGCGTAAATCCACCTTTAGACGATGTAATTACGCGTGATTTTCGAAATTACACGACTTTCGGAATTATCCTAAATAATCAACGCTCAATTTTTACAAGACAGTCCATTTTTTGGGACATTTTTGAAAACTTTTTACTGAGTTTAATCTTGACCTTTTCTTAACGTCTTACATCCACAGATATGTACGTGGTGAGGCAGGATGAAATCACCAACGCGATGTACCTCGTGCACGTCGGTACGGTGGAAGAGATCAGCGAGAACGTGGAGCACGACGGTGTGGGGGGGGAGGACGTATACTGCGGGGGAGTGCTTCGGCGTTGTGAGTTCTTGCTTAAGCCCAGCAAACGAAAAAAATATGGAAGCCTCTCTTCATACAAGATTATGTTCATATAACGGGCCTTAACTGGATTATACGCATGTGCGCTAAACTAACCAATTAAACTCGTCCAAACGATCGGTCGGATTTAAATTACGCAAATGTCCATAAATATGATTGATCAACGTCAAAACGGTGCGTTTTGATTGGTTGGTTACAAAATGGTAATCGTTAACAAAATATATGTCATTGAGAACGTACCTATTGTTCGTAGACGGTTTAATGGAATGAAGAGCAATTTTCGCAAACCACATCGGCTGCCCAACATTTTTTTTACATTAATCGATTTACTGTTTTAAAATATATTTTTCAGTATTTTAATTTTTTTTAATAATGATTTTTTATTGCGGTAACTCGAAATAAAATATTCAGTAAATAATTAATTTGCTTCTTGCTCTTCCACGTTCGCCTTGGAATTGCTGTTGTTGAATTAAGCAATTTGAGACATAATATATTAAAAAAAATAGGATGTTTCATATAAATAATTCTTCGAATATTCTAGTATCCATAAAAGCGCAACCTTGCTATGTAGTATCCAAGATCTCGTCTCCATAACCTGCATAATTATATTAGGACGTACCTACTCTTAAATTCAGTTGTAGATCTCAAATAGTACCTCGGTTGTTCTGGTACGTTTCTACTTTCTATGTTCTACCACTTGTACCCAATTAATTAAAATAACACTTTTACCAGCTTTAATTCAGGAAATCCGTTTGCACCGATTTTCCATAACGAACGTCAAAAAAACATAATATATTCGCCAAAATTAAAATTAAAAAGAAATCGATTTCTGTTACAACTGAAACTACATGTTTTATTTTATTTTATCCTCAATGCAAAAGCAAGCCAATCATAAGCTATCACGATAATTTGCAAGAGTTTTTTTTAAAACGTGGTATTTACTACGTATATTTGATTTTATGAGCTGGCGAAATTGTAATACCTACCTACTTACTGGCCCAGCGTAGGTGCTACATTTAAATAATGATGCGTACTAGGATGCCTGGGCAGATGGCAGAACAAAAGTTGGCATAATACCATCCCCATATAAAATTACCCCAAAACAAATAAATTTTATATAAAACATAGTGAGACTGAGATTTCTTGTGAAATGTGATTCCATCTTTTTTATGGTGCTTGTGCGAGTGTCTTCTGTGTCATTTTCGGCGTAAGGCACTGGTCTCACCGCGAGCTACTAAGCTATGAACTATCGGCTATAAGCACGAACAATAGATACGCACTCCCGTGTACAAATAAATGATTTTGATTTTGATTTTTTGATTTTGTAAATAAAAGAGACACGGCGATACTCGCCCGGCGGTGATAGCTGATAGCTGGGCGAGTTTTTTAGTTAGTTAGTCTTAGTTTTGAGATTTTTTCGCCAGCTATTAGTAAGACCGCGCGACATATCGGCCATTTGCATACTAACGGATCTGTGTCAACTCATATATTATCTCGATGCCATTCGGATGTATGATGTATTCGGTTTTGAGGCGTCACTTTTCGGAGCTAGTTCGCCTTCTATGTTTTTTTCCGTTCGCTGCTTAAGCCTTACTGAACTGATGGAAGTAGGAAACCTGTCAATTAAACTTCGTTGATTATAAATATCATCCTTAGAGTTGTAAACTTTGGTGGCATTAGGCGAACAGAGAACGGAATAATTAATTAACTAAGAAAAATTAAGTAGGTACCTATAAAGCTCAAAATCTCTTAAACAGGGTTTCGGCCATTTTAAGTTTAAATAATGTCACCTTCAATATTTAACTAGTTACATGCGAACTGAAATGCGCTTTGGGAAAACTCAAACCTTGAAAATTCACGTTTTATCAAATACACCATTTTAAATAATACGATTTTTTAGGTTAAGTATTCTATCTCCGGCTGGCAATACAAATTGCACAATAAGTACAAATCAACAGACTCTGAAATAAACTGAGTATGTCTAAATACGGATTCAAGCCACCTACAATGTACGTTTTTGTTTTCAGGCCCAGGGACTGATTCGGGACAAGCCATTCGACTTTTCATATCGAACTAAGGGCAAATCTCAAATCCTAACACTGCAGCTGGACGACTGGGAATACTTGTTAGAACACTTTCCCGATAGCAAGAAGATAATTGATGAGTATCGCTTGGACAATCAAAATGATAATGATGAAAATAGAGGCAACGGCTCTCCACCTCCACATGACACCAGTAGTAAGCAAAGCTCTTCGGGTGTCTCAAAAAAATCACTTGAAGAACAATGGGGTCCATCAGATGGACCTCCAGATAGTCCTGATATTCCACCAGGCAAACCAACAAAACCAAGCAAACCAGTAAATATAAAAAGCGATACAGATCATTCGACTGACCTCCTTACCTCATATTCTGGGGTAAAGAATCCCGATCATGGCGATGATACAACAAGGGCTCAACGAGAACTGGAACCTGATTATGTGAAACTGAAGGACGAAGTTGACTCATCCACGGTCATTAAGGATAAACCAATGAAACGTGAATCATCCGTTAAGCTTAATATTGAAGAACCTCTTGCAACTACCAGTTCTCAACAACTTTTTGAACGTATACGAAATGCAGCGAAGGCCATAGATAATAGACAGGCTAGTAGCGCAGATGGCAATGATGACACACCATCATCAGCAAAGACAAGTTCTGTACCATATCACAGCATCGAGGAATATCTAGCTTACAAGTACAAGATGAAGGACTCATATGTATACCAACCTAAAAAGGAACATGACGATCAAACTGACAATAGTCTAAGAATTACCAACAGTGACTGGTCTCCACTGGGTAATTCATTCGTGGCCCATGATGGTTCTAACCGAGAATACCTCAGAAACTCGCTAGAGTACGGGATTGATTCGTCGCAAAGTCGAGATAACTTAAATCTCGAAAGGATTATAGGTGACTCCACTGCTTCAAAAGTTTCAGCAATAAACTTTGAATACGCTCAATCTCAGGTACCAACGACTTCAAAGCAAGCTATAGAACAATCCGAAGAGATTACACAGAGCAACGATATAGATACATTGAATGATGTAGGTCCCGGGAAACAACTAAATGCTCTTGACCTCAACAATAGCAATGTTACGGCAAGGTCGCCTGAAGCCATTGAACTCCGCACATTACCCGCACCTGATATTGTCGGCCAACGTTCCAGTTCTGTACAAAAAGCCACAACTCCTCAAGAATCTTTGACTACTGAGATGGCTGATGCTACGTCGGAATCAGCGCAGGGCAAGGCACGTGAAGTAAAGACTAATACCAAGTCTAAGTTGAAACAGGACAAGGTTGACGAAGAAAAGACTAAACTAGATGAAGCGAAGGACATGGAACGCAAAAAGAAAAAAGATAAAATGTAGAATAGCGTTGCAATACGGCACTAGTCCCACCGCGAGCGAGTAAGCGATGAGCTATCGACTATGAATGCGAATAAAAAATAAGCGCTCCCGTGCAAATAAAAGAGATACGGCAATGTTTATACTTCTCGCTTGGCTATGAGCTATAAATTGAATGTCTCCGTTTCTCTTTTGTTCACACGAGAACGTTTATCTTTTGATGGTTTCTACAGTCGGTAGCTCATAGCTGACTCACTTGCAGTGGAACAAGTGCCAACAGGAATATAATTTAACCGGTTTATACATTCATACAGACATTATCGATACAAAATTAAATGAAGTACAAAAAATATATACCTTAATGTTGAGGCAGGTAGCAACTATGTGTGTACGTATGCATATTATTGGCATTTTAGTTGTGTCACTAAAAGGTACGTGATGTAAATAACGGGAAATATGAGTTTGTTCAAATCAATTTAAGTAGTTACCGTTAGCCAGGTGACATACACTGAATGGCATGGGTAATACACTCTATTATGCTCGCTTATCGCAATTATAACCTTTATAATATGTATGTCATAAACTTGGTTCGCACTGTCATTAATTTTGAAATCAGTTTATTAAATGTTTTGTTTTTAAATTATTAAATATTGCACATTTATACATTGTTACTTTTTGGATTAACATACAATATTTTAGAAAAGCATGAAGTGCTAATTTTACAAAGACTTTTATTGACATCGATTTACAAAGCCCGCTATTAGTGAGAGGGCTCGTTTTTTGGGTACTAATACTCTAATCTAGTAATTGGAGTTCGAGGCCAACGAAACTACGACAGATGCGTTATTGTCAAATCCGTCAAAGTCTCTTATGTCATTGTCAAATAAAGTTTTCAGGTTTCCACAACCTTTTTGTTATTTAATTTATTTATTTAAAATAATTCCTAATAAAAACATTATTATACCTGTGTAATGTTTGTACGCCTTTTTGTTTAATATGGCTGTCACAACTAGGATTTTCTTAAAAACACGTAAATACCTAAAAACTTTTCTTTTCTCTTAACTAACATTGATATGACATTTTTTTTTTGTAAAGAACTTAAAATGATAAGAGCCAACGTTTCAAAGCCTATTTTAAAAAGAAGTTGAATTACCAGTGAACACATACGACAGCGTGCCATATTTGTTAAGACAGTAGGTATGGTTAATTTACTAAGCAGTATAAGTACTATACTATACTATTACTAAGCAGTTTGAACCCGTAATAAGGCAGGGGTGCGTTATTACGGGTTAAAGTTATGGGAAAGAAATTTGGAAAATGTAAAATGAAAGCATTTTATTGTATTTTATTTTTTATTTGTCTTCTTCATCACTTATCCTCCTGAGTCCTAGGTAAAAATCGAGTACATTCCCATAAAAGCCGAGAGTCCTTTATAACACCATCAGTGTTGAGTCCTGAACTTACTGTCGCTTATTTTAAGGTTTAAAATGAGTTTGTCACATTTCTGTTGGAACAAAGTTGGTTATATACTTTAAGAGGTATATTTTAAGCATTTCTTTTCCAAATTATTTGGGCGTCATAAAGCCTCTCGGCTTTTATGGGAGTGTACTCGATTTTTACCTAGGACTCAGGCGGATAAGAGATGAAGAAGACAAATAAAAAATAAAATACAAAAATGCTTTTATTTTACATTATCAAATTTCTTTCCCATAATTTTAACCCGTAATAAGGCACCCCTGCCTTATTACGGGTTAAAACTGCTTAGTAATAGTATAGTATAGTACATATACTGCTTAGTAATTTAACCATACCTACCTTTTAATTTATGTGTAGTTAAATTGCTGTACCAAATGTTATTAACACCTGAGGTGATACCAGCGCAATACCAACTTTGTTACTAATAATTGCGGATAATTAAGTTTTTATTAAAATATCTTATATTTACGTGAAAATAAGTAAATAATATTGTTTCTATAAATTAAAGAATTAAAATTACCAATAAATAACATATCTCAACATTTGTTTTTAGAAAATACGGATTTACTATTGTAAGAACATTTCATTGGTGTGGCAATATTTTCGTAGATTCTTTGGCCTCGAACTCCAGTTACTAGATTAATTAGATGCAATTATTATTTACTTTTGACAATTTAGAATTTGTATACAACATTGGTAAATAGATTATTTCGTTCTTGATTTTTGGTTTAAATATTACTTGTTGATTATGGTGCTCCTGTGTGTAGTAATATTGTGTGTTGTCGTTGGCAATGTCATTGGCTGTTGTAAATCTCCTTTACATAGGTATAACGTTACAAGACAAAACATCGTGTAACAAGATATTATGTTCGTTCCCATTGACGTTTTTTTTGGGCTATTACCAGGGCTCGGATTTTTTTCTCCATGACCTTAGAGTGCCATGGAGCCGATATTAATATTAAATCTTTAGCCATGTTCATTCTCATACTCAATAAATAATTCATTCTAAAAGTCGATTATGAAGACGGACTTAAATAAATAAACTTGATAATTCCAATAAGGGAGCACCATTAGAGTTCGAATAATTATTAACTGGCGAATATTAAAACACAATTTATTGTATTTTTTAGGACTATTGTACTGTTATATTATTTCGCTTCTACAATTTTAGCATGTTACCTTGGTAAGTTGTTTATTATATTGTTCTTGATTTTTGGTTGAAATATATTTACCTGTGGTTTATGGTTCTCCCGCATTGCTTTGTGTATAACATTATAATATAAATCATCGTATAACAATATTGATATTAGATATTGATAATATTCAAGATGTCTATAGTTGATGTTATAATTGTTGCACTTAATAAATCCAATATATACCTATATACCCAACTATATACTATACCTAATAAAACCTCTTTAAAATGATTTTGAGTTTTATTATTATTTTAAGGTGGGTAAATCCATGAAGACTGTAACGCCAGTTACAAATCTTCGTTTTTAGATGTGGACTTTCCGTATATCTAGCCTAAAATGGGCGTCCCCATTGAGGGTCCACGTTGGAATTTTTATTTAGTAAAAGTTTTATTTTATTTCATTTTATTTTCGTTATTGGAGATATGACAGTAGTAAGTGACAAAGCAGTATTTCACATTTTGAGATATATAATATATACAAGAATACACAAACTTTCTTAAATTTTCTCACTAAAACATAAGTAAGCACTTACAGGAAACAGTTGTAAGAGCGCTCGTACACCTATAAGTTCTTACGTAAGTTATAGGGACGGAGCTATACTAAGGAATGAGAGGTGAATATCACTATCTCATTCCTTAGTATAGCTCCGTCCCTATAACTTACGTAAGAACTTACAGGTGTAAGGCTGGCCTAAATTCAACCTCTAATTTGTAAAAGCAGCCACTCCGAAGTTACATTCGGTTAAAGGTGGACCCTCAATCGTGACTATCAGGTATCCATATTTGATGATCCACTTCAAATTTACAACAGTTGTCAATGCCTTATATAAATTTAGTTAACCCATTCAATGCCGAAGACGCGAATTCGCGTCCTATGTATGCGTAAACGTGATGCCGAGGACGCAAATTCGCGTCCTCGAGTTATTTCTTTTTTTTTGCTAGAAATCAACTGTACTTAAAAGCTGATACCAAAATGTTATTTTATTTATGGAGGATAATATTATACCGTCGCTGGTTTCTGGATTCAATGCATTTGTAATTTTCATAATTCTTATCTCGGATGCCGAAGACGCGTATTCGCGTCCTGTGTATGCGTAAACAAGATGCCGAGGACGCGAATTAGCGTCCTTCAAGTGTGAAATAACCTAATGCCGCAGACGCGAATTCGCGTCCTTGAAGTGTGATAATATAACCTAATGCCGCGGACGCGAATTCGCGTCCATTGAAATGTTAACGTGATGCCGTGGACGCGAATTCGCGTCGTCGCGTAGAAGGCGGCGGCGCTGCGTGATAATTAAAAATATGGGGCGTCAGCAATGAATGGGTTAAAAGCTGATACCAAAATGTTATTTTATTTATGGAGGATAATATTATACCGTCGCTGGTTTCTGGATTCAATGCATTTGTAATTTTCATAATTCTTATCTCGGATGCCGAAGACGCGAATTCGCGTCCTGTGTATGCGTAAACAAGATGCCGAGGACGCGAATTAGCGTCCTTCAAGTGTGAAATAACCTAATGCCGCAGACGCGAATTCGCGTCCTTGAAGTGTGATAATATAACCTAATGCCGCGGACGCGAATTCGCGTCCATTGAAATGTTAACGTGATGCCGTGGACGCGAATTCGCGTCGTCGCGTAGAAGGCGGCGGCGCTGCGTGATAATTAAAAATATGGGGCGTCAGCAATGAATGGGTTAAAGATTTGTAAAACTAATTCCAATGATTGTGACTCCCTTCTGTTAACGAAATAAGGAAATATGGAATGCAGAATGTGGTCCCTCAATTGATCACGACACGTTTAGATTAAGAGAGAACAATGGTATGTTTTAAAATGAAGGTGAGACTATTATTTAGTAAAAATGCCTGTAATAATTGTTAATTTAATCTTTAGTTTGCAAAATATGGCAATCAAAAGTTTCAATCGATTTAAGGCGGTCCCTAAATTGAAAAAATAAATCAAATTACGTACCTACGTAGGTATTTATATATTTTGGTTGTTAAATAGATAATTGATATTCTCTCTCTGGGCGTAATTTGATTTATTTTTTCAACCGTCATAACAGAGAATCGTTATCATCAGTGGATATAGATATAAAAGGTGAAATTTTTATGGTTTTTCTCCGATTAAGGACATGTTCAGTGTCGTGTTCCGGTTAAGAAAAAACGGATGATTTTTTTTCTCCAAAAACAATTTTATTTTCTATGGAGCGCGGGCTTATTTGAAAGAAGCCCCATAGAAAAGACAAACATATTTTTTACGTGAAACAAAAATTCTTCTTTTTTACCAATTGGAAAACTTAACTCAACAAGCTCTTAAACGGAAAATAAAAAAAAAACATCTTTTATGGTAGTTTAGATTTGGAGTGTACGATTCGCCGCCACCGGTCCCTATCTATTGCGTGTCTTACAACTTAGCAAAGCAAAACTTGTAGGAGTCCCTCAGTTCATTTCCAACGCATCAATCCTCTCGCGAGCCCATATCGTCCACGTCTCAGCTCCATAAGAAAATAGGGAGTACATGATCAATATTATTTTATTATTTAAGGTTATTCCTCTCTTTTTCCATACTTAGTTTAGGCGAGTCATTACACAACCACCATTTGAGGGTTGGGTGGTCAAACCCGATAAGTCGAGCAAACCTGTTTTTAAAATACGAATTATATGACATTGACGTGAAGTTGTTAAGTACTTAAATGAAAAAATATCTCGACTTATCGGGTTGGACCACTCAACCCTCGCATTTATGTAGACTTGTGCATCTATGTAATTTGCTGTGTCCGTACCTGGAACAATCAACCCTGTACCGATAGTTGCCGATTTCTAAGATGAACTTTTGACAGTTATAGATTGATCCTTTTCAATATGAGGGTTTATGAGGATTTTCAAAACTCACCATATTTTCGATAGTTCATGTATATAAGGCTCATTTCTAAACTGTTAAAATTTCATTCTTAGAAATCCGCAACTATACATTAAATTCAGAGTCCGGCTTTTCCACGGCCAAACAAAACACTATCGTAAACTAGGCAGTCAGAGAAACATTATTTTAACGATTTCGATAGTTATATATGTAGTATAAGATCCATAAATAAAATAAATATTTAATACAAATATTTAAGTGTAGTTTGTATAAGGTAATGATTTTTTTGCCGTGGAGACTCCGGATTCTGCTTATACTCGTATTACTCACAATATTACCTATTAAAATCACTATCGGTTTAGCAAGGTAACGGCGTAGCAAAAAAAACTAGATAATTGTCCAATTTATTTTTGTTTCGGCTTTAGTCACAATGCATGAAAATTAATCCTAACACCATAACGTGATTTGTTATGCAAGCAATAACTAGTTATTAGTAAGATACCCGTTTCTAACAAATTTTTCACTGTACAAACAGAAAAAAAATCATTTATTACTGCAATTGCGCAAATGACCTATTAAAAGTAATATTTAGAATACATATAGTAGTACAGTATCCGGCTATAAGTTTACACATCGGTCTTTAGAAAGAGATAAATTATACTGCGGGGGGCTGTTGGGAGTCATAAGATCTTCTAGTTTTGTTAGTCGCATGTATCACTTTTTCGCTGTTTGTTTTCCAACAATAAATAAAATAAAATAAAAAATAAAGATCCAAGTGCTCCGAAAATGGTCAACCTCACCTGATCGCGGTGCACCCTACTGTCTAACGACCGAATGATGGCGGGATATCCATCTGAACCACCAGGCTTCAAATGCCTGGTGGTATGGTAATGGCGCTCACCAAAAACACCCTTGCCCAGCGTGGTGAGTATGGGCAATACTCCCTTATGAGTAAACCAAATTTACAACGGTCCTCAGTTCCCGGTAGCCCTGCTATTCCCGGCCATCGTGGTGACGGTCGTGGTCACGGCAGGGTGGAGGGTGCGAAGAATCCCCGGGAGAATTACAGTCACCACAAACAGCAATTATATCTGGCTACGTATAATGCTCGTTCGCTGAGGGAAGACATCCATATTGCTGAGCTCGAGTCAGAGTTGTGTAACATCAACTGGCATATTCTAGGTTTATCTGAAGTCCGAAGACAGGGGGAGGACATGGTAACCTTAGAGTCTGGTCACTTACTCTACTATCGTGTGAGGGCGATAGGTCGTCGTAAGGCAGGGTTGGCATATTGATCAACAAAGCGCTCCGTGGCAACGTGATAGAAGTCAGCAGTGTGTCGACGCGGGTAGCATATCTTATTCTTAGACTTACCGGGAGGTACTCTTTAAAGGTAGTCCAGTTATATGTTATATGCTCCAACGTCAACATACTCCGATGACGAAGTTAAGTTAATGTGTGTTATTTTAATAAGATGTATTATTATACTGTTTTGAAAAAATAAGTCCACCTGTTGTGAAAATGCTTATTAATAAGCTTACTTGAATAAAGAATAGTTTGACTTGACTTGACATAAGTTCGAGAGGGACAATGCTCTATGAAGCCGAGTTTCTTTCCAGTGACCGATGTGCAAACTTTATAGTCTGGTACTGTAGGTTTATCTATACCTGTACACCTGTAGGTCTATTTTTATATAGTAGATATAAATAATATATTACTGCTATTGCAGCGAATTTTTGTTTTCCTTTTGTTCTCGGACACGTAGGTAGTTGTTTATTATTGCTAAGTAACAGAATGATTCTGTAACCATTCTGTAAGTTAAAAAAATATATCATCATCATATCAGCCGAAAGACGTCCACTACTGAACATACCTAGGCCTTATATAAAAAACATATATCTGAAACATATCCGCGTAGTGACTCAATATACGTCAGTTTAATCGTTTAATTATATTTATAGTTAGGTATTATGTCTCACGAAAGTTTAAATCCAATAAAACTACAGGTCCTCGCCATGGTAGAAATCATTAGGTTACGAAGATCTATCTACATGATACACGTTTTGGTTCTGTTGATCGGTAGGGACCATACTACCCAAGCTTTAGTAGTGCCGTAGCAGTAGCCTTCTTGTTCAAATAGTTGAGTCAAATGATTAGCTTAATAGTTTGCTTATCTAATGAGCTCTCTAACGAGATTTTTTTTGCAAGGATAGGACCGATAACAAACGTATAATTCCAGAAATATCACGTGCGCCCGTATTCGTCTGTTTGAAATTTTAAAATGGCCGCCATTTAATTATCGTTGGCACAAAAAAAAATGTTTGGTAATTTATCGATGAAATTGATTGTAGTTTAAGCCCTTAAAAGCTCCGACACCGCTAACCAAACACCCTGTAGAAGGTGGCAAAAAAATAATTGCATTTCCCGTTTCCAGATAAGGTTTAGGTTGCAGGTACGGTTTTGGAACACAGAAATGAAGACCGAGGATTTTTTTTGGACATTAGTTCGAGTCAGAACTTAATAGAAGATACCTACATCTATTAGAAGCACCTAGTACTATTTTACCTATAACTTCAAAAAATGTTGGTAACCTTACTGAAACTTCCAAAAACCCCAGGGTCGCTGTTCTGAGTCACATAAGCTCACAGGCAATAGGAATACACGTATATACAGCGTGTTACACCACCCACTGAAAACCTTCAATGGGGTCATTTGGTAGGTTACACTGAACAACTTTTACTATGGACCTAACCCAGAAATCTATACATCTATTTTGGCTCTTTCATACAAAATGTAGTTATCAATCGGTCACAATGTATGTAAAAGACAATTTTTTTAGATTTCGTGATTGGCCCCATAGTAAAAGTTGGTCAGTATAAATCACTCCGTTCAAGGTTTTCAGTGGGTGATGTAACACCCTGTATATTGGCCACCATACGTCTGTTAACTTAGCAAGCCGCTAAGTATTGTTTATTTCTTTCGCTCTTATAAACATTTTAAATAACCAATACTTAGCGGTTTGCTAAGTTAGGAGACGTTTATGAATAAGGGGATAGTACATACTTACATAATTACTTATATTAAGAGTTTTATGTCGCATTGTTGTTCTGTTTTTCTGTACAACAACGTGTATTGCTAACAATAAAGCAAATTAATAAATTATCGACAGATGAGCAACGAGAACCTATCCAATTATCTGATAACCGAAGAGAGTGTAAATGGCATATCTCTCTTTGACACAGGCCAATCAACATGAGAGTATGGGTAGTAATTTATTTGCTGGCTTATCTTTGGATGTCATGCTGCCCTCTGAATCCCAAAAGTGAGGTAAGTTGTAAAAGTATCCTATTAAGCATAAATAAGGTGCTTACAAATAAGTTACCCTTATTTTTCAGCGGATAATACTCTAAAACATTACGGGTCAAACGCAGCCCCATGTTCGGAGTCTTTCCGGTGGACAATCTAATAGTTAAGGCCCATAAAGCTTGATTTTCATATGAAAGCCTTATCTTCATTAAGACGTACTCCTTTTTCATTGCGTTGTATGATAAAAATCATTACTACCTGTCCACAGGCTGTTAACTATCGGCCACAGGAAAGAAAAAGTGCGTGTTCAGCTAAACTGTAGAGCCCCTTTTTCCTGTAGCCAATAGTAAGCAACTGGTAGGAGTGAGTGTAGTCGTGATTTTTATCATACAATTCAATAAGAAAGGAGCGCCTTTAAATGACAATAAGGGTTTAATATGAAAATGAACTCTCATAGCCCTTAACTTTTAAAATGTCCATGTCCACCAGAAATACTCGTAACATGATTTTGTGTTTGACCCTTATAGCTTTTTTTACGATGTGTATTTCGATTAAAAATAAAAACAAATTTTAGACGTAAGAACTGGATAAGACGAAGCTATTCATCCTCAGAACTGACAGCAGCGGCTACGTTATCGTGTATCGTAGAGTGTAGTCCTAATAGATGAACGGTCAGTCGAGTAGCTAGCCTAGTTTTGTAGAAAAACATCGAAACAGAAATATAAAAAAAAGAGTACTACACTCAATATGTTATGTAATTAACGATATCGTATAAATTTTTATCTACAGGAATATCATAATTTCCCTGTTATGTATTCAGAAGCGGTAATGTAATGACCTATATTAAGAGACCGGTGTCTGTGGCTGTATCATAATGTTAACATTAAAGTACAGGCAGAGTACAGTGCATCATAATGTTGACATTAAAGTATCGTCGTCATGATATTAATTTTAACATTATGAAGTCAACTTCTTTTTGTTGTTTTTTTTTCAATACATATTTATTGTAGGATAGCCTTATTCAAATTGAGTGATTTCAACTGATTTGAATTTTTATATTTAGAGGTAATTACTTAGTGGATATCAATGAAAATAAAGGTAAATTGTCATTCTAAACTAATGATAATATGGATGTAGATAAAGTTATGTATGTGACTGTACATAATTAGGCATTAAACACTCGTGTGATCTTATTATGAAACTCGCCTACGGCTCGTTTCATAAAACCACACTCATGTTTAATGCCTCTTATTATGCGCCAGCCACATGAATAACTATTAAATTACTCCATTAACAAAGAATTTATATACCGAAGATCTTGTATGGAGTATATACCTCGAGAATAAAACTGTTTTTGCCTTGGGCGCTTGAATCCCTCACTGCACTCAGGACACAATCTTGTGTCCATATGTTCTTTTGTATGGAGAAAATAACGGTGTCCGATCCCTACTCCTAACACCTGCTGAAGGAATACAAGCGGCTCTCGTTATCGTGAGGGTATTATCTATGTTCCGAGAGTACATCGATGGAGCTGACGTAGGAATGCACCAACCTCTCAGGTGGCTCATGAGTCTGAAATCGGGAATATAACCCCAAAATAAAGTATACACCAGTCAAAGCAAATGTGGTCACAGAGACACTGTCGCGCGGACGTGTCAGCATTTGTTGTACGGACACCGATTGTGACCTAAATGCATGACCGCGTTAGACCTTCCTTCTCGCAGTCCCAAAGATGTCCGGGAATATCAAATGCAAGATCCCGAGCTAGGTACTTACTCGAAATAGTCTAAGCGATGAAATCCGACGGCAACGATTCGTTTACGAGGAGAGCGTTGGCTGACAAAGGTACGTCATTTATCGCTACGGCTCCGAGAATGACTTTTCGTAGTCCGGCATCACCAAACTTGTCGTCTCTAATAGTGACGTAAGTTTGGTGGTGCCGGAGCATCCACACAAAGACTTGTTAGCGGAGTACTAGGGCCAGCCTACAGTTTGTCATTTTGGCGATAGAGCGAACGATCTAGCGTCTTGGAAAGAGATTTATGTTACTCAATACGTGAAAAAGTAGCATGCCAGCCATGCAAAGCTGCTGGTCTGTTTCTGGTGCCCGTTACGTCTCACCGGTTTGAAGTTATCGCAGTAGACTTTTTTGATTCTGAAAAAATATGATTTGTTTAGTGGACCCTATGACGATACAACCTCGTGAAGGGCTAACTATCACACCACTTACTTGGCCTCTACACATCCTCGCTACGCATACGCAAATCTTTGTTGCAAACATTCGCGCCGCTTAGCCACCTCGTACATTTCTGGTGGAAACGCAGCCTAATAAAGTAGTTAGGACTGAGACCATGGAGGTCTTGAATGCTATTCTTGTCGATCTCAGTAGAATAAAACGAAGATCGTGTCGAACGTCCATGTGATACAAACTTTAGTGATGATGATGATCAGAGATTACGTTTGAAAATGTCGGTGAATATGGGACAGACAGTCAACTTCGATCAGTTGTCCAGTCCGACTAACCTGGTCGGTGTTCGGGAAGCTGGGCGAATATTCAGCATTTTACGGCGTTTTTAATTCATTGTCGTCTCTGCAAGCATTGTTACATCAGATGACCCTAAGAGTGTTATTTTTATGTAAACGTAATTCAGTACAATACCAAGTCTAGCGTAATCAATGTTGCACTCGTTCTTCTGGTTTGGTAATAATCGCGGGACGACAATGACGAATCCGAGCGGAACGCTCCTCGGAGAATCAGTCAGCTTGCTCAAAACGGAAGTGTGTGTTGCCACTGATTATTTCCGGCTTTGAAATGTGGCTGTTCACTACAGCCTTATAAGAAGGCACAAGGTAACTCAACGAGCGATGGAAATGCAAATAACGTAGCTCAATAAATCACCAAACTGAAGTGGCAATGGGCTGGACATATTGTCCAAATAACTGATAGCCGTTGGGACAAGCAAGTTCTTGAGTTGCGACTACGCATTTGTCTGTCAAGTAAAATTTGCTTACTTTGTCTTAAAAGTTATTTAGAATGTTACGAAAAAAAACATTTTTTTATACAACTGTGCTTTCACATAAATAATATTATGTGCAACTCATCCTAATATACTTTTGTCCATAGCGCCGTGCCTCGGTGCGTCTACCACATCGTAATAAAACTGATAAATCGGTATGTACACTATTATTTTTCCCATCATACAATATTATTTAGGCTATACGAGTAAGTATTTAGAAAACAGAGATAGACAACATTACCGGCGTATACTTATTCAAGAAGCCTTACATTTAATCAACAAGGGAAAATTTGAAAAGAGTTGTCCCGCTGAGTTTCTTGCCGGTCCCAATTTTGGGATACCTTCCTAACAATACATCAAAGGAAGGAAATACTTCTCAGGCAGTAGCGTAGGGATAGAACCGGCGTAGATTATTTATTTTGTCTCTTGTCTTCATTCTGAGAAAATTTGTTATGAATAACTAGCTTAATTTGCAAATTTATTATGTACATCCACCCTTAAAATTCATTGGCTGTGGTTTAGTATATTTTCCTTTGGTGGGTAGTTTTGTTCTTATCTTTCTTATTTTGATGGAGGTAGATCTATCAAATTTCCTCCAATGTCAGTCATCCGCAGACCACGAACCCTGTAAAGTGTTCGAAACGTCGGAATGTAGTTAAAATTAGTTAAGATACGCGAGTTTATCCGTTTTCATAGTTTTATTTCATATGTAATCCTCGCGGTAACCGAAGAAAATATTATAGAAATTAAAATAATATTTTTTATTTCGCAATCTTTCTACTTTTTTCATTGCACAAGAAATCATTTATTAACAAAAATATAGTAACATAACGGATAATTTAAAAATAAATAAATAAATAGTTATCACGCAAGCACTGATGGAGATATTAGGTACTCTAGTCAGGTAGAGGAAAGATTGGGTAGGGCTGCACCATCCTTTAGGCCAAAGAAGTTTTTGAAGGAGTTAAATTTGTGGCGCGTACCCCAAATACACATGCTTGTAGCACGGTTAATAATATTTTTTTATTAATCCCTTATAAATATTTCTGGATTTATTATGGCTATTAAACATTTTTCGGAAGAAATTGCTACGAGAATTGCTAAATATTTAACATTTCCAGCCACTCAAAAGTTATCTAAACGAGTTTGCTCATGAGCGATAAGACCGCCTATTGTTAACGTCTAGGTACTTGTATCGTATAAACGATAACTCCCTATGACAGAACATATTGCGAAAACACAAATCAAATTATTTATTAACTAAAAATTTTGATTTGTACTTTTAATTTTTCTCCAGTAGTCGCACTACTTAATACTATATAAATTATAAATATTAGATGTCATATACCAAAGAAAAACGACCAAGATCACCTATGTCCGAGGTGGGGATCGAACCCACGTACTCAGCTTTCGCGGCTGATGCCTGTACCCCTCGGCCACTCGGTCTTGACCGAGTGGCCGAGGTCGGACATAGGTGATCTTGGTCGTTTTTCTTTGGTATATGACATCTAATATTTATAATCCCTATGACAGCTTAAAAATGCTACCAGAATTCCAATGTCTGTTCTCAAGGGTCGATATCAAAAAAAATTACACGGTTAAGGCCTTAATCAAAACAAAAATCACGATCGAGTCATTTGTGGTGTGAAAGTTAGTCATCATAACTAGTGCGGAAAAGTAAACTTTGCACACGCTTCGCGTGCGTAAATTTCTATTTTTAAGGCACTTGTTATGAAAAAAGTCGTTCGATACACGTGTAAAAACTTCTTTTTTTTCGGGTGATTGTCGCCTTCGTTTCACTCGAGCTCCAACTTTCACCCTCGTCGAAAGAATTTTTTTTGCACTTGTATCGAAATGTACTATTGTTGCCTTTTTTCACTGACATAAGTTGTTACATAACATAGGTAACTTCCTAACATCAAAAATAATACGTTAATATTTCTTTTTATTTGAGGCATTTAACTATGTACCTATTTTTTTTTAATTAGTTTTTTTAAGATTTTTAAAATGTTCAACTTTTGGTCTTACAGTCTGACCAAAAGGAAATAGTCAAGAGGAAACATGTCGTAAGTACCTGCTTTATATAATAAATTGTTCCTATATTTACTTAGCAAGTAATGTGCATTTATTCTTATGCATATGCGCGTGAGTATAACGTTTATTAAATATAAAGGCGCCGCATCTCAAAATGACTTACTATTGCATATAAAACTCTTAAGTCAACAATATTTGTGTTAGTTTTTAGTAAAACGTCCCACTTTGTCGCTTACCATAAAGACGAGATATCCTTGTATCTTCATATGAATAAACGGACAAAGCGGGTTCTTGGCAAACGACAAAGTGGGACGTTTTACTAAACTCACTCACATTTGATTCTAAAAACAAAAGCAACTGATATGCTATAGAGCCCTATAGCGTTTATGATATCCAAAAATATTCGATTTTAGCCCACCCTAACCTTTATGTTATTATTATGATTTATTTATTGATAATTATTTTATTATTTTTATTATAGCAGAGCCGCTACTACCCTGGAGCATGGAACAACGTTGGACGGTATAATCTAAATGGTAAAGATAAATCATTGACGTAGTTTTTTAGTCATAGGTACTGATTAAATCCATCAATTGAATGCTGAATAAGCAATTTCATTTTTTGCAGCATTATTCGAAGAACGACAAATAGTTATTATGCTGGTTTTTTCGCGTATCTTTGTCATGAGTTCATGACATTACAATTAAGTATATCAAAGAATACCGACGTAATACAAAAATCACGCCGACAAGATGGTAGATCTAAAAAAATCGAGTAACCCTACACGTAAAGTGAGGATGATTTTTATTTATTTATACATATACTTACATACTGTATTTCAGTACAATTATTTTATGTGAAGATAAACCCGAAAAAAAAAGATATTGATTAGACCAAAGGGGACAAATGATATATTTTTCGGCTTGCTAAATGAGAAGACGTTTATGAATTAAGGGGTAATTTATTAAGCTAACTTAGTAATTTATCAAGCTGACATGGTAATTTATTAAGCTAACATGATAATTTATGATTTAAAACGGGGTATCACGTGTACGTATCTATTTAAAGAAAATGTCTCTCTTGGTTCCTGTCTTCCTCTCATTTGCCCAAAAGGTTAACTGGAATAGATCTCTTACAGCGATAAGTTGGCCTTGGTAGGTACCGGTCCAAATTGTTATAAATATTTTTAAATAAAGAAATAAGGAATTTACATACCTACATACATACACATTTACATGGCAAAACCTCCTTTGTAAATCATATTATATTAATAATGTGGTCACAACTTATTATTAAAAATCTCAGCGAATAATTATTGCAATATATCTTAATTGCAGGTTACGTAAGTAAAACTGAAATGTACTTATGGAATACTTTCTTTATTGTTAAAACAGGTTAATTTATAATTACCTATTTTTATCTTACATCAACCGTAATCTTTGAAATGGAAGCTAGCATGATAATAGAGACGCGACAGAATTACGCACGCGAGATAACTTCTCATAGATTTCATTCATTTTTAAGATTCCGTAGCCAGAATTAGGAATCCATATTAGAGGAACTTATGATCTGCACACGCCTCTTGAAAGTCTGTCAACAATGGCTGCTCTTTTTTGATCACCTCGTGCGACGCCTTTATGGTCTCGAATACACGAGGTAGAACTCGTCCAGCTGCCAGATGGAGTGATGAAATCATTAAACCTACTGGACTCCGAGTACATCATACATCAGGCACTCCAATAGACATATTAGACATAGTAAATGGCGTAGCGATCACGATCCTCAGAATTCTCAAAAAAAAAACTCAGTACAACATTCATTGATCTCATAAGTATTCTATTAATATTATAGAATGTTGCTGTAGTTAAATACTAAAAAAAATATTTTGTTATTATTGGTAGTACTACAACTACTCTAAGTTATTTAATAAAGACTGATTTGTTGCATTGATTGTTTTTTTTTAACACGTTCGTAGCTGCTTTCTCGCTTTAGTGTGAGGAAAAATGTTGTGTTACACATGGGAGCAAAGTTTGTTTAATTATCGTGCCTTGAAACCCTCGCAACGCTCGAGATTCCATTTTTAAACCACTCGCTTCGCTCGTGGTTCAACTATGGAATCTCTCGCTAGCTCGGGTCTCAATATTGGCACGATGATTACACAACCACTTTCCTCCCTTGTACAACAAATAACTATTATGCTCTTGTTGTACAATCTACTATTATCTAATGTATTTTATGTACCGTGATTTATATAATTTCATTTTATAACAGAGTCAATACAACTATGGAGCATGGAACGCCGATGAACGTCATAATTTAAATGGTAAAGAGAAATCACATACTTAGTTATCTAGACGTTACCTACTGATTAACCCTTAACCAACTACCTCCCGTCACATGGACTCCAAATTTCAAATGATGGAATATATCTAACAAAAATCCTGAAACCTAGAAATTAAATGTCGGTATACTTGTACCTTCTCCCTCCATACCTATGTGCTTTGTCCGCTCGTCTAGGTCTCTCGTGCACGCATTTAGTTTTGTTGTCTACGTATATTTCTGCCTCCGACCATTTCTGAGACTATAGCTGGTGCAAATAATATATGTGATTTATTAGGGATCTCGGACACGGGTAGTAGGTAATAAAGTAATTATACAAGTGTTCCTAGCCATTGGACAAAGTCGATATGTACATATCGATTACCGTTAGGTTATTTGGAACCTGAATACGCATCATAACAAGTGACGTAGCCATTCGAAGAAAATTCTATTATCAATTTATCAGTATAAGATTAAACTGATGACTACGGGTATTATGGTAACCTTTCAAAGTTAAAATGTGGTCACACATTTTGAGCACGTATCAGTGAATAACTTTTGCCATTTATTTAAATTTTAGATCATGTAAGTATCAAATCGAAAATTTACTTCAATGTCTAAGTATCTACTTCATATATTGTTAAAAGGGGCTAAAATAATTTTCTCGTTAAATTTTAATTCCTTATATTATATGGCTCTATCCAGTATTTATTATCGGAAATTATAATATTAGTCGTGATAATAAAATCAAGAACCAATTTGACGGCCTCTTATCAAAAGTGTCCACTAATTATTAACTGTGTCAATATTATTAAATCGCGAATGAATTTACACTATTACGGGCATTAAACAGGAAGATGCACACTTGGATAAATAATTTGTAGCATCACATACATATAATATAAATTATAATAATTTATTATTATATTGGTATTGATAAAATGAATTACGTTCGATTAAAATGTACTCGGTATAACAAATTGACAGTATGTATAAATCATTATATTTAATACGACATCGTACTTTTTAACTTCGACTTCATCTTCGAAAATTTCTCATTCGGCGACTCCATGGATTTTAGAACCATGGTATGCGACCAAATGTCTTACATTACATGTATACTCGATTCGCAAGTTTAAATCATACTATATTCAAGCTAATATAATACTTTATTTTATTTTAATTCAGGAACGCCTAGCGGCACTTCGAATAATTAGTGAGATGGCGGCAGAAGTCAGGGTTAGTGCAAATTGTGTTTTTAAGGTTCAAAAATAATGCTTACGGACAATGTCACATACGATCATCTCCTATGTGACACTGTCCGTCCGTCCGTTTGTTTGACACATAGTTTTATTAAATGTCTCAAGATCCATTGAAGCCATCTTTTTTAAAATTAGGTTTTTTTTTCAGTAATCTATCTATCTATTCAGCCCGTATCCACCCACTGCTGAGTATAGGCCTCTTCTTTATTACGCCACTCTTCTCGGTCCTGTGCTAACCTCATCCACATCTTATTTGTAAAGCTAACCTTAACCCATTCCGAAAAAAATGGAATACTTTCAGTAGTAATAGTGGGGATGAGGCCCTGTCCGGCTAAAGCGAATCGTAATCAATGTGCGTAGCCAAATTGCCAATCGCTTACGCTCAACAGCGTATCGTAGTTTTCGCTCTGTGTCACTATTCCTTATTATTACTGAGTTATTAGCGCAACAAAGATTTGTAGCCTTTCGTTCATGGTTCCCGATTGGGCGTTAGCAATTGGTTTGGTGTAGCACCCTGCTCTACATAGGGCTCTATAAAAAATGGTCGACACCTCCGTTGACCGAACAGCCAGCTTCCTCGCGCAATTAATTAGCATTACAATGCAAAGGATAAATAATGCTGCCAGTCATATTGGCAAAAATTATATAGTTTGTCTATTATATATATATATTAGATGTCACACACATATAGGTATATACAGGCCGTCCCAAAGTTATGGGACATAAAGGGGAAGTACCTTTAGTATCGTAGATAGGATATTTTGCTGAAAGAAGACTTTATTTTATTTTGAAAATTAAATAATACTGCATTAAAAAAAAATGTTTTTTCTAGGTATCAAACCTACTTTACACGAAAAAATATTTTTTTTCTAATTTTATGATGGCATTCGAAAGAATGGATAAAAAATAACAAATTTTCTTAATAAATACAGCATCTAAAACAAAAAGAGTAACCAAACAAGTTTGGTTTAAAATTCGAAAAAAAAATGTAGTTGGTTCGATTTCCGAGTGAAGCAAGTAATTTTTTGAAATTTTTTTAATGCACTATTACTTAATTTAAAAAATAACATTAATTCTTCTTTCCTGCAAAATACACTATCTACGATATTAAAGGTACTCCTCCTTCATGTCCCATAACTTTGGGACGTCCTGTATGTGTATATATATCCCACAATGTCGTAACACGTCGTGTCGTTTTTCTTTGTCACCGGCTAACCGGCCAAGAGCATGTCGGGCCATGTTCAGTGTAGGGTTCCGTAGTTATTTAAAAACGGCTGGGCCGATTGTGTTCTAAATAGTTTTATTTTAAAGCAGTACCTACATACAAGTGACGTATTACTGTTCAATTTATGTTTTATATCGTGCTTATAGCCTGGGTCTCGGAACAAAGGTAGGTAATATGATAATTGATAATTATTTGAAATAAGAGAGATATTAAGATAATATTATTCGAATTGAAAATTATTTATTTTATAAAATACATAGTGTGATTCAATTTTTTTTATTGATAAATTTTATGAATTATTTGTAGACTTGCTTTGCTTGTTTGCTGAATACAAGTATATTTTTTAATATTTATGAATACCAGATGTACCTACTGTATTCCGTCGAATAAATAATCTTAAAAATGAATTTGAGGTTAAAATTTGTAAGAGATGATGCCCTCCAGTATATAAAGTGTTGCCTGTGTTGCTAGACACCGCTCTAGCATCTAAAGATGTAAATTTTTATTTTATAATTGCAATTGTAATTATGAACAAATTGACACAATGGATAACAAAACACTAGACTAATTTTGTGAGAAAATTAATAGAACTCCCACTATAAGGTATCTCGGTGTCATGTTTGATGAAAAGCTTAACTTTAAACAACACATTTTAACCACAGCTAACCGAGTTCGGAAACTAATGTACTTCTTTAAAAACTTACACCACTCAGCCGATAAGCGTTTATTAAAAACTATAAATATACAACTATTTGTCACTCTGTTATTACATACTGCATAGTGGCTTGGGGTGGGGCCGCCAAAAAATTCATTATCCTTTTAGAAAGATCACAAAGAGGAATCCTGAAGATAATTCTCAAAGTACGTCGTCGGTTCCCTACTTTCGAAATTTATAAGAATATGGATGTTCTTAGTGTCCGCGGCAGTTTTATTCTTCAAGCTACATTAAAATTCCATAAACAAGCTATGACGTCTTACAATATCCCCGAATTATCTCAAAAACGTAATGTTCGCTTCCCTGTCCCACTCACAAACTCTACTTTTGCTCAAAGATTTAGTCCTTTCCTACATCCCTATGTATACAATCAAATTTGTTCAAAATTTCCTTTGCAAGAATACTCTCTTCTAGAAACAAAAAATAAAATGCGAACATGGCTCAAGTCTCTTCATTATGAAGACATAGAGAAGTTACTGAGAGTTGTACAGTGAATGTAAGCATTTGTTCAACATGTACACACTACACATGTATAGAAACACACATAGACACCTACACATACACATATGAATACACAAATTACTCAAATCTTCATTCATTCATATATATTGATAGGTTACTTTAAGTATCTTTTCCGAATTTTGGTTACCTGCAGTACAGGCTTTGCCTAGTGCAGGAACCAGGCTAACTATTGTTGTAAACCTACACCACGAATAAATGTCTTATGTCTTAATTTAAGGGACATTAGTATACAGCCATTTATAGCACAAGGTATAGCATAATACCAGTAGTAGAATGAATGGCTATGTATGAATGCGTAATGCTATTTAACATTTATTTGTATTACAGATAATATCTTAAATATTTTGGTACGTAAAACTATTTTTTCTGATTCTGTGTGTTTGAAATATTATTCCATTGGTTTGCACCTATGTAAAAACCATTGATAACCAGCCAATTTGTTTGTGCATGACAATAAAAAAATTGACAGTAGTTGTTGCTTTAGTCAATAATAAAATATTATCATGTTGCTTAACGTGTAACAATATTGAATTGTTACTTTAAACATCTTAACAATATGACCAGTGATCGGTTTTTTGGATTCACCCTCGCGGGTTTTCACGTATAAAAAATTACGGGTCCGACTATAAAAAAAATTAATACTACCTATTATATTACATTAAGAACAGTAACATGGCAAATTGCATGGAAATACGTATAAATAATCAAAGTTTTAGTTTCAAGTTACTATAGGAGACCCGCCGGGGGAATCCAAAAAACCGATCACTGAATATAACACAATTATGTTTATTTAAAGAGGAACTGTGCAATTAATTATACATAAATAAAATCTAACTACGCATCAGTATTGCCACACAGCGAGACGGACATGCCGCCGGCATCCTCGGTACAATGCCACAAGGGCCGATCTTTAAAGAGGTCATATTTTCGTAGCAGAATTATATTAATACATTGCTTAGTTTAGGACAAAAACTTAGCTATGCTATATACTTCGTAAAAGACCATTACCTACATACTATTGCATACAATTTACCTTGTTTACATCATTTTTAAATATTTACATCGTGATTTCAGGCTCAGAATGCAATGCGAAATCAAGTAAGTACAGAAGAAGTATGCAGTGTTGCACTTTAATATAGCTAGGCTATGGTTGTCGATTTCTAAGAATGAACATTTGAAAGTTCGGAAATGACCTTTGTATACAGTGTGTTAACATGATACCGGCTTTTATTGAAACCAAAGAATGCTATGCAGATTTTTAGCCAAACCGTGAACATTATTCGATTCAGAATGCTAAACCGCATTGTGGAATGCAATAAATGTGTCAATGCATATGTAAAGGTAACAATTTACTTTTTGAGTAACAAGTTTTTGTGGAGGCGGGTGAAAAAGCGGGTTTGAGTTATATTTGGGTTATTTACAGCTAATGATGGGATGTGGGATGGGATGATGGGATGTGTATAAGAATATCAGTAAAATTATATTTTTTTTTTGTATACAGGGTGTTTGGGATAACGATGTAGGAATTTCTGGAGGTGGTAAAGGAGACTAATTGAAATAGTTTGAACCCTATTTACCTTAGTCCAATATCTGACAGTTTTTTTAAATAAAAAAAAATTGAACTCACACTTGCTTACTAACTACAAGAAACTTATTTTGTTTGGTGACGGCGTTCAACAATTGACTGACGATAACTTTTATACTAATTGCCTTTTATTATCTTATATTTTGTTGTACTTTTTTTGGATTCAAAACCTAGAAAATCAAGCATGTTTTTACACGAATAGGAAGACTCATATCCCGACTACTTTTTTTTTCACAGGCCGATAAAGTTTAATTTACAGTTAGAAATCGGTAATGATGAACTAAAAAAAATATTTAAAAAAAAAATTGTGTGTGGCAAGTGGGAGTTCAATTTTTTTTTCATTTATTACTCAACTAATTGTTTTGTTAATTATAAAAAAATCAATGCAATTTATTGCATATTTTGTTTTAAATTTAACTTTTTAAGGAAATTTTTGGTATAAAACTAAACATTTTGAAAACCATGATATAAAAAAAAACTGTCACATACTGGACTAAGGTAAATAGGGTTCAAAGTTCAAACTCTTCCAATTAGTCTCCTTTACCACCTCCAGAAATTCCTACATCGTTATCCCAAACACCCTGTATATCTTCGACCATAAAATTTTGTAGTCAGGGTACCTTATCACGTTGTCTTAAAAGTGTTTAAAATTTGAATAATTATGTAAATATCTCCATCGCGGGTAGTCAAATGTATTTTTCTAAGAATGGGTAAGGTAGGATCGGACTATTAGCATAATTATTTTTTGAACCAATACATGTTTATGTTTTTTTCAAAGAAAAAGATCAGTTTCACTCTCTGTGATACTTAAATAACTTTTGGACTTCCATCCGCAAGTCTTATATTCAGTCGATAGAGATTATTTTTTAACCTTTATTCTATATGGTCAACAACCAGGGTGCTACGCAACAAGAAGTTACAGAAAAACAACAGCAGTTAACTGGTAAGTAAAGAGAGATTACTTACTGTGAACGACGCATATATTTCATGTGAACTGTACCCTAAACAAAGAATTATGATTAATGTCTAATTTTATTACTAGCGATGCTATCTAATTGACACTTAAAACATTAAATTTTATCGACCTTTCGCATGCAGCTGTCAAAAAACGTTATTCAATTTATAATAACAGTTTTTGCTGGTGAGGACCAGCAAAAATTGTTATTGTGCAGGGTCCGCCCACTACCTACCACCGTCTTACCGTTAACCTGCCGCTAATTAGTTAGTACGGGTCGGTATCAAAACGACTGGTTTCTCAAAACAACCAGAATCACATATACATAGACTAGATCTCAAAACGACCACATCTGCAAAACGCCTTTATCTCGTAGTGACTTTCTAGTAAAACGACCACAAAGCATAAACTCTGAATATCAGAACGGCTAACTATCAACATTATTTGTTCGCATAAAGACCACTTTGCAGAAGGTATAGATCTTCAAATGCCCTAAAAGCAAAATAGCTAAATCTTAAAAGAACTTCATAGTGAAACGAATTTATGGTAGCAAAACGACTAGTTATCAGAATAGTAAGTACATAGACTATTAAATAAATATCTTGCTTCGTGAGAGGGCCACCACCTCCAGCTCTACGCGTTTATACAAGTTTTTTTTTTCTTTTAATCGCTGGTTTTTCTAAACTTAGGCACACATACACATCTTTAGCTTATCTCAGTCTATTGCTGGACGTAGGCTTTTTCTATTAACTATGCGTATAGATGCATTAGGAAGTAAATGCTCATAATCGATTTCTTAGCCTTTCTACAGCAGAAGCAGAAGCTGTTGCGGGATGGAGCGATGGACGGGGAGAAGGCTGTGCAGCTTAGTTCCTGGGCATGGACATTCACTGTCGATGACTACTGCGCAGCGAAGTGCCAATGCCTCGGGATTGCCGGCACATATGTTCCTCACCGGAGAGGAGATGAAACCGGAGGAAAGACTCTTGGGGATATCAAGAAAATCCTGAAGGAGTACGAAGACCGGCTTCCGGAGTTCGTGAAGATGGGAGCTAGCCTGCCATCTGACCCTCTGGATGACGTGGACCTTCGCAGCTTGTCAAAATAAATCGTGGCTCTAAAGATAAGACTTGCCGGTGTAATTTTAAAGTTTGATGCGGCCCTAATAACGATTGCCGAGCTACGCGACGAAATCACTAGTTTGCGGAATAACGCTCCTACTCTGCAAGCGGCGTCAAATTTCAAGACCGTAGTCCGACCCGGCTCGTGTGCCGAGTCATGTTTGCGCGTTGCTGACAATGTAAAATGTGTCGCACGTGCCGATCCGCCGCCCGCGCAGCCCCCGCGCGTGCGGCCGCCTCATGTTTCCTCGAAGCAACGTAAGCGAGCTTATGCCGACATCGTTGCTGGACAGCAAGTCGCAGCTGGCCAGGTCAACGCACCCTCTAAAGCGGGTGAATTACGGGCTCCCAATAGGGAAAAGACCTCCCGCACCTGTGTGGATAAGGAAGGCTTCACACTGGTGGAAAAGAAGAGTAAGGTGCGCATGGCACCGCCGAGCCGGTTAATTCTGGTCTTCGGGTCGCTACACCGGGTAAGGCGCTCTATGTGTCGCGCCTGCATTACTCCGCCGTGGCTGAAGACGTGGTAGAGTATGTCTGCCGGAAGACTGGCTTCTCGCTGAGGGTGCAGCAGCTGCGGTCGCACCACTACGTGCACTTCAGCTCGTTTGTGGTGCGCGTGCCGCGCCCGCTGCAGGACACCATCGCGAGTGCAGAATTCTGGCCGAAGGGCGTTGTGTTTCGGCGGTTCCGGGGCAATCTGCCAAACCCTACGCCGGTTCAGATGACTCGACAGAGCCACGCTGTTGTGTCACCTAAATCTACTTAATGGTTTTTTTTTTATATGTGCCTTTATCTGTGTATCTTTAATTTTAGTTTCATGACGCATTGGCGTAAACTGTAATGTCGAGTAAACTTTTGTTTCAATAAAATAAATAAATAGTACATTGCGTACTTAGGGCGGTAAACAAGAAATTACGAACGAGTGTGAATTCAAGCCCGAGCCGAAGGTGAGGGCTTAATTCTAGCACGAGTTCGTAATTCTTGTGCCGCCCGTGGCACACACAATGTTTTTCATCACACCTGTGATGCAAAAAAGTAAATAAAACAATATATTTTCACAAAACTACTCTAAAATGGTCTAAATCAGGGATGACTTAATTTCATCATTTTCATAAAAGAAATCTCGGCGCGGCTGCGGCGTGCGCCGGACCCCGCTAGTGCGATAATGTTGTATGAAAATCCTTAACGGCATACTATGACGTAATGACGCACCTACGGCCCGCATCACCGCAGCGTATTGGCGCACTTACGGAACAGGTGTGATGAAAAATAAATAAATAATCACCACGCTGGGCAAGCGCATTGGTCATCGTATATGGACACATGTCCACTACGATGACGCTACTGCCCATCATCAATTTTCTATTTAAGAATGGTCAGTGATACTCCAATCCCTTAGTCGACTCTTACGACACCCGTGGGAAAAGGTCGGGTGGTGACAAATGTATGTATTCTTACTGCCGTCACCACACGGCAACAACTAACTTAGACAGTAAAACACATATTTATATCGGATAGAAAAAATACTTTATCATAACTTGAATTGCAAATAACAGGGAATTATGCATACCTACTAACAAAAATAAAATTGTAGTATATACTTCCTGAACGTAAAATATAAATTGGACTTTTATTATGTGCTCTACAGTACCTACACATTTTTTTATTGAACTTGATTTCCGAAATGGTTTGCAGAAATTGGAAACAAATAATAATAATAATTTATTTGCTTAAGCACGTGTGTACATGACTGTGTAGTTCTTAATTTATATTTATATTGTTTAAAGTCCCAATAATGTTTATTACCTTATCAAAGTATAAATACTGGATATCATATACCTACCAAAGAAAAATAGACCAACGTCCGCGATTTGAATCGAACCCATCAGCTTTCGCGGCTGATGCCTGTACCGCCTAGTCTTGTAAGGTATTGCATATTTTTTTTATTTATTATTATTATTTATCTAGAAAAACAAGCAGCCATATACTAAAAATACATGTACACGAATTAATATGCATATACCCGAGAAAATTGTTTGATAGTTGCTAAGACCGAGTGGCCGAGCGCTTGGTCTATTTTTCTTTGGTAAGTAGAAGACATCCAATATTTTTATAATATACAGCGTGTTTTTCTTCATATGCTATAACTTTAACGGAAGCTTATTTAGGTCAAATATATCTAATTTCTCTAAGAAACTAGTGTTTTAACTCTTACTGTTATTGAGTTATTAAAAAAATAAGTTTAATCACTGAGCATGTGTGTTGCAACCTTTATTACATTGTATGTTACTTATGTGCCGTCAGTTACCTGAGATTAACTTTTATTTTATTCTTAAGGTTCTCTCACACTTACCATTTCATTTATTATGTATGAAAACAAAAAAAAACTTTTTATCGAATTTTCCAAAAGCTTGTATACCAGACAACTTCTATTAATGTCCCAAGTAACCTGTCTTATTTATAGCATATCGAAACGAACACCCTGTATATAGTTTTGAGTAGTGTGACTACTTGGGAAAAAATAAAAACACAAATCAAAATATTTAGTTAAAATAAATAATTTTATTTAATTTTTACAAAATACTAAAAAGTTATATCTGAAACACGAGAGGTACTTATTTATTGCGATGGCATGATGCAGATGGAATAGTTTCATGCTATTTTACTAACAAGACTAATTACTAGCCACAAGCCATTCTGAGGTTAAGTTCATTTGCGATGTAGATATTTTGCTATTTGGACATTTTAAGATCTTTACCTTCTGCGAGGTGGCCTTTTTGCCAACAAATAATTTTAATAGTTAGCCATTCTGATATTCAGACTTTATGCTATGTGGTCGTTTTACTAGAAAGTCATTACGAGGTACCTAAACCTAAAGACGTCTCGCAGATGTGGTCGTTTTGCGATCTAGTCTTTATGTGGTTCGGGTCGTATTGAGGAACCAGTCGTTTTGATACCGACCCATAAAATTATTAGTAATAACATTATTACATCGTTAATAAACTACGTTTTATTTTCCGAAACCGGTGACAATTGTCGCAAAGTTCAGTGCAATTTTCATTAAATCTTGACATGAGGTTCGGAATATGTCGGAATTTCAGCTATAGGTAATTGTCGTGTTTTTTGCGACAATTGTAATTTTGCTTCGCAAAAAAGTAGTTATTCGTTGTAGTTTTTACAAAAGTGACATTTACAAAAATGAGATGAGTATGAGTATGTCGACATATTTTGTACGTACGTTAAGATACTCGTATTGTTCATTATTTTTCGTAAATTCTCTATATCACGTACATTAAAAAAGTTGTAACTGGATAAAATTACATTTATTTGTTAAAAACGGTTTTGTTTCTAGATACAAACAATTCATATAGGTACACCATTCTTTAGGGTGGGAAATTTTCATTCAAACTGTATAAATGTACCTATACTTAACTCAATTTCGTTTTTGGTGACTATATTAAATCATATTACAACTGACACTACATCCACTGATTTTATGTAAAGTAAATTCACACGAATCAACAATTTTATTCCAGAAAATGTGAGTATATTGACAATTCACTTACTTCAATTTGTTGTTATTTTTAAGTTAGTAACTATATTTTATACGTACAAGCGATGTTTCTTGACTTCGAGTGAAATATTGCAGCTGAATATCGAAACATGATAGCGGCTGAAGTTTTGTATAAATACATACATATGTCACTAGAATCACAATACAATAAAATGAAAATAAAGCCATCGAACCAGTCTAGTAGTGAAGACGCGAGGTGGCTATCGAAACGTGGGAACCAAACGGCGTAACCCTATCTTGGTTTGGTGCCTGACTTAGACAAGTTGCCAATCGCTAACGCTTAATCGTCAATCGTAAACGAAATTGCGCTAATATGAAAGAGTGACAGAGAGGGAAAACTACTATATGCTACTAAAGTACTAAGCGTTAGCGATTGACAACAACTTGGCTAAACATCCTGGGCTGACTATAAAAATAATTCAGATTTTTTTTCTTCGGTGTTTTTTTTCATTAATGCTTTATTAGAGTGCTAACTTTTTGGCACAGTTTTACCGGTATATAGCTATTGAGGTTCCCTGTACAACAAAATACGACATAATTGGATTACCATTACAGGAACGCAAAGAAGCAATGAATATTATTGGTAACTTGGCGCAGCAAGTCATGGTTGGTACAAACATTTAATTTTATTTTCAGGCCTAGTGCGTATCGCCATATTGACAACTTAACACACCCGTGGTAAAATAATACAGATCATGCGTATATTTTTAAAGAATGTGCTGCAAGCATCAAACTTAGCCCCACAAAATAGTATATGTAAATATATCAAAATACTTGAGTTGGTTTATTAGGGGACATCATGGCTTCAAAGTAAAAATTGTATAGTTTCTTCGCAAGGAAACCATCGACCGGTGGCACCAGGCGCTAACTCAGTAAAATATAATATTATCTATGTGAATCAACTTTTTTCTGTCTATTATTGCCATGGTTACCATTACCTAAGTCACGCTGGTTTTATGCAAAATTATGTATGCTACTTAAACTATGAAAACATGCATTTTTCTGGTATTAATAAGTCCTTTCCATTGAGGAAACACCACCAATTGGACTACATGTATGTTTACAGAATTTAAGAAGCATAATTTTTCATAAAACCAGCGTGACTCAGGTGTCCGTAACATGGCAATTACAAAAAAAAAGTTTATTCACCCACCTAAGTAAAAATATTCTATGAGCAGGTACAGGTACAGTCGAGTGCATTAATATACACCGTGATCTCTAATAACCCGAAATATTTTAACCACGCATTTTTGATGTAAAAACAAACAAAAAATATTATATGACTTTTGTCATTTTTGGTGAAAAAAAAAATTTTTTTTTTAATTTTTTTTCAATTGTTATTTTATTTTTTGAATGTATTTTAACATAAAAAGTAAAAGTTATTCATGAAACTAGCACTTACAATGAGTGTTAAGGTTTTTTTTTACAAAAACATCATTTTTAAAAGGTTTTATTTCTCACTTTTCGATATCTATTAATGAGGTTAGTGAGACTATTCTCCATAATGGCACCAACGCCGTTAAAAAGACCTTTTGTACCGAGTTACAATTAGAAAATATGTTTTTTTTTAATTGGTAATAACTCTGAAACTAGAAAAGTTTATACGACATTATAGTTTCTAAATGTGGTCAGGAACACAATGTTAAAATCTTTCGGGTTATTAGAAATCACGGTGCTGACACATTTGTAAGGGATCAGCATGGAGAAGTGTATATATATTAATGCCCTTGACTGTACTCTTGATTCTTACTTCGAACGATTGCCAAGTCCCTTTTGCTCTTATGGACACATTGTTAAGACCGAAAGAGACAAAGAATTTTTACCGGCTTGTTAAGTTAACAAACGTTTATGAATAAGGGGGTTAGGCTTTAATGTTTACATGTTTTATTTTAATTCGATAAGTTTTTTTTTGGTCATCTGATTGTATCAAAGTCAAAATATTCTTTATTCAATTAGGCCCAGCAACGAGCGCTTTTGAATCGTTAAACTAAATAACGAATGAGAGAAAAAAAAACTACCTCCGGTTCTAACCCTACACCACTGCCTGAGAAGAATCCGGCAAGAAACTCAGCGGGACTTTCTTTTTTCAAATAATAGTTTTATAACATCTTACAGCTAACATGCATTAATTAAAAATGAAACATAAATTTGATTTAATATAAATATAGATATAGTACATTAACTAGAGATGAAGTCTCTAGTTAATGTAACTCTAATAGTCAGAACAATTATATAAATGTAATGAATTTTGAGAAATATATGATGTGAAGATATATGTAAAAGGGCATACAATTGTTTTTAGTTAAACGTTAAAATTAGCATTATTATACTGCTAGAGATGTAAAGGTCTCTAGTTGTCAGAGTAAAAAAAAACAAACGGATACATTTCACTAAATGTTTCAGAGATGTATAAGGTCTCCATGCGTCATAATATTAAATAATCATAAATAAACAAACATGTAGCGAATTCAATTTCTCATGTCAAGAACAGCAGGAAAATTGTTTGAATTTAAGCCATGAGTGAGCTTGATTAGACCGGTCTCCGCAAACAGCACCCGTTCACGAGTATGACGCCTATCTCAGCCATCACCTCCCTCAACCTTCTTTCGGGAAAGTGGCGACCCGATCAACGACGCCACCGTAAGCAGAGACCTTAAAGTGAGCATGACTGTGCAAGCTATCAGGCAGACAATACAATTTATATACTATGAATGCTGACCATATTTAGTTTCATGAGAATTTATATTCGTACTTGCCCGTTACATATATGACAACTATTACAAGAAAAAAAAATAGAAATAGAAATAACTAGGACAGAAAATCTGAATACAAAATTAAAATTACTTAGGTGTAAAGGACTCTAAGTGTCGACATAATATACATTAAAATAAAAAGATAATCTCGGAGATGTATAAAGTCTCCAAGTGTCAAGACTACATATTAGTAATATGGGAAAAAAAGTGTAAGATAATGTATTTAACGTTATTGGCGCAATCGGCAGGATAC
This sequence comes from Thaumatotibia leucotreta, assembly GCA_025490895.1. Classification (NCBI taxonomy): domain Eukaryota; kingdom Metazoa; phylum Arthropoda; class Insecta; order Lepidoptera; family Tortricidae; genus Thaumatotibia; species Thaumatotibia leucotreta. The sequence goes on from JALPQI010002167.1 coordinate 56,394, forward strand.
TCGCGTGTCGTTTTCGTGAATGGATGAATTTCAACAGGTTGTAATTTTGTTTGTTTAATGTTGGTGGTCACTTTATGTTTGTAATAAATCATAATAAATATTGTGCATTATAGGCCGTTCATTATGCATAGTAATTTTAAAAGTATCGTTTTTTTTTAATTCAGTTGCCAGCATAATTGTTATTTTTTTACCAAAAGCATTATAAATTGATTCATGCCGCCGAAATTCCTAATATTATCGAATTTCATATTTTGCAGTTCTAGTGGCCAGTGAATGAAACTTACAATTTAGCAAATTTTTGTGGTTTTCACAAAAAAATATCCAATTTACTACCACTAAAAATACGAAAGCGCAAAAAATAACAATTATGTCATTCTGTTAAACTTTTAACTCCTGTCTCGTATTATTTCATCGCGTTTAATCTAATGCTCATATACATTCAGATTTTATAATTATAAGCTTAAGCTGACAGATATGTACATATAGGTATAGTCAAGGGCATTAATACATATACACTTCTCCATACTGATCCCTTACAAATGTGTCTATATATTAATGCACTCGACTGTACAATCGACGTTTTTTCACGGATTGGTTAAACAGTTTATTTTATATCAAATGAAAAGGACATACATTCTTGACGAGTTATAACAATTTCAATTCACATATTGGATTTAATTATCAGCTGATTACTGTTTGCCTAGGAAGGTTTTTTTATGTGTTTCTAAAGAAATGTCCCCTGTACGCTTAGCACATGATTAGTATGTCAGTATGTCGCTGCGAGATAGACTTTCCATCTTTTACTGACTATATGAATAAAAGAAGGATGGATAGTCTATCTCGCGGCGACATATTGTCGCACTGATCCTGTGCTAAGCCTACTGTGCTCAATACATGGCCCCAAATTCAAACTCGTCATCACGAAAGATATTTTCTATTAGCACTTGCACATTTTCTCACATGAAACTAGCTTTTTGAGGGATAGTACCAGTTACTACGCTTGTTGAAGACTATAGTAGCAGTGTTTTATTTTATTTATAAATGTATTAAAAACATATTTGTTTTCATTATAATAAAGGACAACTTATCTATAACCATATTTCAAACAAAGGAGTTAAAGATATAATAAATAAATATAAAATATAAATAAATATAAATAATATATCTTGGGACATCTCACACAAATTAACCTAGTCCCACGGTCCAACATTATGAGTACTGAGTATACACATTAACGAATTTGTTTTTATTTCAGACAGCTGATAGTCATCAGGTACAACCTATTTTAGTGCAAAAAAATATCGGATTAAAGGATCCTCAAAAATGCAGGAATACGAGTAGTGGATCTTTAAACTTGATGAGGGATCTAATAGTACATTACTATCGAGGCCGGGAATATATAATTTAAATACCTAATTATAACTGCAAAAATTTGCCAATCATTTTATTTATACTAATATTACTTACAGATAATTATTGGCTAAAAGCCTAGATGCCAGGTCACAACCCTATGTCAAATGAAAATTAAAAAATAGGCACTTGCCGGCCTAGGCCGGCAACGAGATACTTCCCGGCCACTTTTTAGACACGTAACTACAACATTTCATTGCATGTTTGAGAAAATATTATTATTGTAATCAGCGCATCCGTTTCATTGAAAGAACAAGGAAAGATGAATACCTGGAAGCGGTTTTGTAAAAACGTCCCGCTTTTTTGATCCTAGTTACGGAGCTGCGGTTATACCTACTATTAAGAAATAATTAATAAAATTCATAAATAAGCATTTTTGTGTCCATGTACATAAAAAAGGATTTTTATTTGCCGACATTAAATTAGCCCGTCGCGATCAAGATTTTGTAAATTATATAATAATTTGGTATCATTTCAGGTTGGAGGACCAATTGGACCATCGGTATTTATGTTAAAATACATTTGCGAAACGTTCGAATTTGCAACTAATCCTTCCAAGAAATTATTTTCTGCGATAAGCTGGTTTGAAAGTTTTATTCGGCAAAATAATTTTCGGAAATTACAAAAAACAATGAATAAATATATCACTCGACATTATAAATCCACGCAACTATTTGTTGATTGATACGATTTTTTTATTAGCCTGGTTTAGTGTCCCACTGCTGGGCAAAGGCCTCCCCTCTTTTCCTCCATTCGGCCCGGTCGTCACATTTCTCTCACCAATTCGGATAAAACGCGTCCAGGTCGTCCCACCATCTCCTTCTCGGTCTGCCAATGCCCCGGCCAGCATCATCGAAGGTTTCCCGTGGGTCCCAGTCTGAAACCATTTTGGCCCACCTTGCTAGGTGTATACGGCAATTTTGATACGACTACTCGCCAAATTTTCTCCGATGACAAGCCTGGGTGCTTAGCCAAGATGCCAATCGCTAGCGCTTAGTAGCGTAACGTAGTTTTCCCTCTCTGTCACTCTTTCATATTAGTGCGACAAAGACAGTTAGCTGCGATTAACGATGAAGCGCTAGCGATTGGCAACTTGGCTAAGCACCCTGGTGTCACGCCTGGCGTGTCTGAATATATCATTTCATAAATCCTCGATCTGAAAACAATCAAACATTACTAACACATAAACTCCGTTTTGGAAAATACATGTGAGTTTAATCGTTTAAACCTTTAACCGTCGTGTTTCTTTCATCAAACGTGCCCGTAACGGCTGCATTACAAAATTAGGTATACTACGCCGATCAGAGCCTGCATTTGAATGGGACAAATGTATACACCATAAAACCTAATCAGATCTTTGTCTTATTTATCAGACAAAGGCGAGGTGAGCTTGATATTGATTGTCTGATATGTCAGACTACGGCGGTTAAAAGGTTAATTATATTTACTTATAGGTAAGGTAAGGTGGGGTAAGATAGATCGGTTTTTTAATGGAGTGAGACAAAAAGCCGTGGTGAGCGCCGTGTGGTGACGGCAGTAAGAATACATTTGTCACCTCCCCAACTCCTCCTGCGGGTATCGTAAGAGTCGACTAAGGGATTGAAGTGTCACTGACCATTATTTGATAAAAGATTGATGATGGGCAGCAGCGTCATCATAGGGGACACATTACTGCGATCGCCAATCCGCTTGCCCAGTGTGGCGATTATGGGCAATTACCTCCTAATGCGTTTATAATACGCATAATTAATAGGAGAGACCTACGTCCAGCAGTGGACTATCATAGGCTGATGATGAGACAAAAAGTCGTCCTTCTAGCACAGCTTATACAGGTAGCTTTTTGTCTTAGCCCATTAAAAAACCGTTTCATCTTACCTTACCTTAATAATATGTTTCACGAAAGTTTAAATTCAATTGCCTGCGCTTTCTTAGTCTTATAGGGATATCGAAATAAAATTAAATTTATACATCTTCAAATAACTTTACAATTACGTACCCAAATCAAGGATTTTTTAAGTCAGTACTTCATCCTATGGGCATGTATGAGATTATGGGGATTTACCTCCTAATGCGTCTATACGCATAGTTAATAGGAGAGGCCTACGTCCAGCAGTGGACTAACATGGGCTGATGATGATGATGACTTCATCCTATATCAAAAAATATAATTAATGAATTGATAACAGAAATCAAAACGACAAATAAAAAAAATAAGTTGTTCACTTTTTATTTAGCACGTTTTTGATTTAACGTGTGTAACGTTGTGTAAGACGTTTCTTCGTAGATTTCATCTTGCTTTTATAAAATCCTATTTACGTATTACTTCAATATCAATTCAATATATTTAGTGTATATGTATTACTAACGGTTTTGAGTTTTATTCTGCCTTAAAAAACTAGTCAAACATTAAAATACTAGGCTAAGCAGTCGTAGAATGTAACAAAAGTTTTTAAGCCCTAGTTCGTAAAATACAACTCTTAGCACGCTATCAGCCAAAAAACAAGCACTTTTGAGGAACTGTATTAAAATCGTTTTTTTATTCCAGGTTGGAGGACCTCTTGTGCCTGCGGTATGTATTACAATGTCTTTCAAACCAGTTAGGGCACATAATAGATATTAAGTATCTCACCTAAACTATATTATAAAACCATGGTGTTTACCGCAATTATTCTATCACTATCCTAAACTAAAATAAAAACCAACCACATCGCTGTCAGTGTGGCACAATGGTGAACACACTTGGCCACCATGGCCTTTCATGTCGGACACATGAAAGGCCATGGTGGCCAAGCGCTGGAAGGATCCCCCGTCACGCCAGCATCAATGATGTTATCCGTCGCGCCCTTGTTAGCGCGAAAATACCGGCCGTCCTAGAGCCCAACGGTCTGGCCAGGGACGACGGCAAGAGGCCTGACGGAATGACGCTGGTGCCCTGGAGCATGGGTCGGCCGCTAGTTTGGGACGCCACCTGCGTTGACACTCTGGCGCCGTCCCATATTTCGGTCACCGGCGTTGCTGCTGGCGCCGCGGCATCATTAGCCGAAAGTCTCAAGCGCCGCAAATATGCTGCTTTGGGAACCAGCTACATATTTGCGGCGTTTGGTGTGGAGACCTTGGGGCCATGGGGGCCAAGTGCACAAAGGCTTTTTAAAGATCTAACGGCTCGCCTAATAGAGACCTCAGGCGACCAGAGGGCTGGCCAGTACCTTGCACAGCGTTTGAGTACCTATAGCCATACAACGGGGGAATGCGGCCAGCCTTTTGGGTACCTTGCCCACTGACGGCGATTTAGGCCAAATTTTTTATTTATAGGTAGTTAAGTCCTTATATTGTTTGTTTTCATTTAATATCGTACTTTAATAATAAATAAAAACATAATGTAAAATGAATCGGATATGTAGTGCGGAGCATGACTTAACGTGGTTAGCCCTATCCGAGATTTCATTAGCCCGAAAAATTCGTATTTGTCCAGCATGTGGAGGCCTCAGCTGCAAACGCTGAGGATCTGGATTTCAATCCCATTCCACCTTGGAGGTTGGTGAAATTATCAAAAAGCGATAAAATTGTAGTACGTGTGTAGTAGTATTTTATGCTATTGTAATTTATCCAGTAACGTAAGGTTGTACAAAAGTAAAAAAACCTCTTATGATCATTTAACAGGCTATTTTTAACTATGGCTATTAATTTTGAAATTATGTGAAACATTGTATGCTCTTTGATTTGAGCTGTCTTTAGAAATTTGGGACATGTAACAATAGTCTCGCGAGGTCTATAGTCCATGGAGCCATTTGTTAAAAAATGTAACATATTTTTTGGGGATTTATTTCAACACTTAACTAGTGTCCCATAACCCATTAGTATCAAAAAATCTCCTACTGTCCATTTAATATAATTTTCTCATATATTTGAAACTGTGCTGACTCGATTATTGTTTAGTTTTTTTTTGTTCTAATTAATGTTTAAATTATTATTCTAGGCTCACCCGCAAGTACCTATGAATGTAAGTTAGGTATTAAGTAAGTAAGAGCTGAAAATATACTTACGTTCCTTTCTACTAATTTGTAACAAGTGACTACACATAGGTAATTAAATAGTTGAAATTTATTTTTTACATGACTGAGTGATCAATATCACTGACATCTGATTTCACACGTCTACTTAGACTGAATATATTAAGGGATACACTATTTGTTACTTAAGATCTTTTATTACCATAATGTTCATTGTGAATAAACAATTTCATTCATACTCAGAACCTTCGAGACTGATGTGGCTTTGTCGGGTGTACTACTTTTTTTAAATCCTGTCATACTTGATAAGTGGCCCATAACCAATAAGCGTACGTTGGACTCCAGCGGGCAGTTCCGTGGCATGTGTAAGGTTTGCAAATCAATTAATTCACTTTCAAGTTGTACTTAGTATTTGGTACCGACCGACTATTAAAAATTTAAAATTTCAAATATCATAGCACCTAACTGCGTTATTTATAAACGTTTATTTTGATGAAATATTAATAATTTATTCTTGTAATACAGATACAATTGCACCACGGATATAAATTAAAATTATAACTAGAGTCTGTAACGGGATATTTATAATGCGTGTGTAGTTATAATTTTATATAACCATGTTAACTTAAAATTGTATAATGTAAATTAAATCAAATATTACACAGACTATTCAATCTTATTTTTATTTACACATTACACATGTTATTGACTACACATTTTTATTTAAAAATTAAATTACTTAAAAAATCTTACTAACGTACAACCTTAGAGCCATGTTCATAGAACTTGAAATACCCAGTTAACTCCTTTGTATTTTTTTCCTTTCTCACAGCCGCAATTGTCTGTAGAGATTGGTGAAGCTAAAACGCGAACTTTTTCGCCATTTTGACTAATGTGTTGTCCAAGTACGTTCATGAATAACGTAGTTAATAGATAATATAATATTTGGAATTCTACATTATGAATAGTCGGCACCAAATACTATGTCGGTACCAAGTACAAATACTGGAAAGTAAATTGATTGATTTGCAAACCTTACATATGCCACGAAAATGCCCGCTGGAGTCCGACCTATGCTCATAAGTATCAAAAAATCTCCGACTGACGATTAATATGATTTTCTCATATATTTGGAACGGTGTTGACACGATTATTGTTTAGTTTTATTTGTTCTAATTAATGTTTAAATTATTATTCTAACCTCACCCGCAAGTACCTATGAATGTAAGTACGTATTAGATAATGTAATAAAGAAAAATAATTATTAATCCGGTTTGAACCGGCCATAATGGGGATGCGCAAATGACTTCACAGACACATATTTTGGAGTCGAATTTTAGGACGATAGAAACACGTTCAATATAGGTACTAATAAGACTTTACTGTAGTACCTACCTAATATTATGTATATATACCTAATTTACAAACCTACATAATTCCTATTTAACTGTTAACATTACCTACTAAATGTTTTTGTTAATTGCCTATTTACGTATTAAAATATTATACTCACGTATTTAATTCGATGATTGCGCGACTGCGATACGCGTCGGGCTTTGGCCGAGTGTGCTCCGGCACGTGGACCCTCTTAATGGGTCGAAACATGTCGAGCAATCATCGACTTAAATACGTGAGTAACCCGGTTCGATAATATTTTAATATGTTTGAGTCTCACGTTAGTTAGGTATAATTCTAAAATTGCCTATTTACGACGAAACAATTTAGAAAGATAACTTTGAAAGACAACTTGTTCATGCGGTAGTTCCGTTACACCCACATTTAGCATTTTTTTTGCCGGTCTTTATTTACTCGATCTGGCTTTGTATTGTAATAACTGGTAAATTATAAAATAATTTGTTTTTATTCCAGGTTGGAGGACCTGTCGGGCCTCCGGTATGTATTAAGTATTTTCGGTTTTTGTCCGAAGCGTTAAATGTGGCACCTAGGTTAAAATAGGTTGTAAAAATGCGTCTACTAAACGTTACACTTGCCTAATGAAATCATATTCCGGAGGAATTAATATGCTGCGATAAATTGGTCGGGACCACGCAAATTTTGATGTCGAGTTGGTTGGGAATTGATATTCAGCAAAATTTTTTTCGGCAATGTCATAAAAATCCTAAATATATGGCACTCGACACCTAAGGATTGACTCTTGAATATATTTTCATGAAACGTACAAAATAAATGCAACTGTGTACTCAATTCATATTGAAATGATTAATTTAAAAATAATGTTCTATTAGATTTATGCACAAGAGATAAAATGAAATCAAACAGCTATTAATTATAATGAAACTAATTAAAAAAAAACTAAAAAATATAGGTACTAAGCAAATAAACTGTCCAACATCCGTCACTCCCGGTGCAAAAGTGCCCGTAACACTCGCAGCGTTTCCGAGTTGAATAGTCATGGACAGCCGTTGCACCAGGAACGACTCTGAGCGGGGATGTTCTCCTTTTAGCCTAATATCCCGAATTACCTAATCGATACTCAGGAATGCACAATAGTACATTATATCAGAGCCAGGGAAAATGAGAATTTCCGGCCAATTTGGTATATAAATGTTGTCTTTACGTTCCTGAAAATAGACTCGGAAGTATCGCTTTTAGGGCGCTAGTGGAATTTCAATCCCAGTGAGAAGAGCCGGGAAAGTAACTTTTTTTTAATTTCGACAACATTTTTTTTTGTATTTCTTTGTATTTTTGAAAAAACCGCTATACATGCATCGGCGTGAAAACAGATTCCCGGCCTCGTTACCTATCCGTATATACCAACTTGGCCGGAAATCCTCATTTTCCCAGCCTCTGATGTAATGTGCTATTTCCCAAACTTGCAATGAAATGTTGGCATTAGGTACGTCAAATTAAGCCAGGAAGTACCATCTCACTGGTGATGATTGAACTTGATATGTAAAGGCATTTCATAACTACTTTGCAATCTTAGGACTGCAAAGTACCGGAAGGAACCTGCTTTAAAAAGTTAAATACCGTAAGTAACTTTTAAAGTGACAGAACATCTTGGTATTTCACCGTAAAAAAAGAAGTAATTAATGTCAATGTCACCGGGTAAAAGATTATCTCAAATAATTAAAAACAAAAATACGTACAAGTTGTTTTTTTTAATTATTTTGTTGATTTGTTTCGTTCTTTGACTTATTTGTTTGTGTAATGTGATACCTAATCACTTTCGATGTTTTATTTCATTGCAAGTTTGAGAAAAGCACTATACAAATCTCGGCGAGAAACAAGGTTACAGGCCGCGTATCTCTATATATCTACTTGGCCTGTAACCTTTCGTTTCCCGTCCTCTATAGTAATGTACTATATCCCAAAAAGTGTGTGAATGTAATTTTTATGTATGTATGTGTGTGTAAATTTAGGTTTAGTCCTAAAATTAGTACAAGAATTTCATAACTTTAGGTATGTCCACTGAAAATACGATAACCTGAATCAGGCAATGACCCGATCTCATCAGAGTTGTCTTTATTTTGAAATAAAAATTGTTAACGATTTGTTTTCAATCTAGATTGGAGGGCCTCTTGCGCCTGGGGTAAGTATTATTTTCGGTTATAACTAGAGGATCGTGAAAGTTATTCCTGATCAACACCCCATTTCTGGATAATCCCGTTGTAATTGGTCTCATATACAATACATATCATACAAGTGATAATTTATTATGAGTCTATAACATTACTTTAGATTTAGAAGACAATTATGAATCACGTTTTAAAAATGGACGAGCTATAAGTACTTAAATAAATGTGTTATCGTCTCCCTATTCCCCATTATTTCCCCTTCATATCCTCATGAAATTGATCGCAGATAAAAAAGTATAAAACTATTTTTTTTTGATAATTTTATGTAAATGACTAGTCTTATGCTTCAGAACAAATTGTTGGTTTGGACCTTTACCCAATTTCCTACAGCTAGGTATGTTAAAATTCGCTTATACGATTGATTCCGCTGAGAGGAAGACCAAATTCTTCATTTGGTGGTGTTTCTTTATTTTCAAACAACTAGTCGATTATTAACGAATTTGTTTTCATTCCAGATGGGAGCACCTCTTGCACCTGGGGTATATATCAACCGCTTAATTTTGGTGGCATCATTTTTGCTGAAGTATCTATTCGTTACAATGTGCTAATTTTGTCATTTGAAGGAGGCACGGTACTGCACGGTACCCTCATACATTGAGACATTAAGAAACTTCGGCAAAAATTATGTAAGGTAAGGTGGGGTAAGATAGAACGGTTTTTTTAATGAGGTAAGACAAAAAATCGTCCTTCTGGCACAGCGTAATACAGGTAGCTTTTTGTCTTACCCCATTAAAAAAACCGTTCAATCTTACCCCACCTTACCTTAACCAAAAATAAGCGGTTAAAGCGCTTAGATATTCACCCAGATAAGCCTGTTGTTAATCTGTAGCCACATAAGTACAATGGGCCTAGGAATCTTATCTGCCTGAAATCCAGTGTTGTCGTGTCCTAGTGAAACATAAGAGCATGTTGGGTGTAAGCCTAGTGATGATCCTACCTTACAAGTGACTAATCAAGAACGACGACTGAATCTTTTATGGATGTAGATATTATACAGGAAATATCATGGTAATCTGTTGGGTAATGTTGATCGGCCTGTCAAAATGTGGTTGTTGCTACATTGTCACTCGTTTTGTCAAAAGATTTTTTATTTTATTTTAAGTGGACGACCCTCTGAAATAGACCTACACCACCTGCCAACATAAACCGACCTAATGAGCTGATAACACTTTGTGCAAGAATAGTTATTTGTTTTACTAGGGAGCAAAGTCATTGTTTAACTCTCGTGCAAATATTGAAACCCGAGCAAGCGAAAAATTCCAGAATTTGAACCACGAGAGCAGCGAGTGGTTCATAAAATGGAATCTTGAGCGATGCGAGGGTTTTAAGGCACGAGAGTTGAACAAGCTTTGCTGCCGAGTGAAACACAACATTTTTCACCACACTGAAGCGAGGAAACATGCGAAATAAAACTCAAACATAACAAATTAGAAGGTATTTATTTGCAAGTCCTCAACTTCCAAAAAATAAACAAATCAACAAATAATAAAACAATAACCTCAAATATTTATCTAGGCGTGGCAATGCTTAAAAATTCAGGATAATTCCAAAATGAGACTCATGTAGTTATTGGCGATTTTTCTGTGATTTTCGGAATTATCCCACTTTCGCATCTCGCAATTACCCCAAAGCCACTTAAGTATGTTAAAATAAGATATCACCAATTTTATCATTTATTGAAATAGATCTGATAGTTATACTACTTATATATACATAACTAGTACTTAGTTACAGTATTTAAACTATTGCTGTAGTCAAATTAAACAATAAAGATTAATAAAGTTATTGATAATGATATGCGTTAGTTAGGGAATTACAAATGAATTTTATATTCTCTTTAAAAATTATTGAGTTTTCGAACGTACTGTCTAGTTCAAACGTCAAAAAGCTTATTGCACTCTCAGGCCATACGGCCTACTAAAGCAATAACTTATACAAGTTATTGCTTTAGTCTATCCAGAAGATTAAAAAAAATTACTTTAACCTCTAGAGACTACAACACAGTTTTGCGCTCTGAAATTGAAGGACAAACAGCGTGTTTACGAGCAGTGTGGTGAAAAAATATTAAAATAGCTAGTACATTATTAAACGTATTTGTTTTCATTCCAGATTGGAGGGAATCCTATGCCTCCGGTATGTAGCTACCGATTAGAGCGTACCATGACATTTGTCACCAATCTTCCTTTTAGTTTTAGAACGCCATTTGTTTTTACTTGTAGATGTACCAATCACTCTGTCTCGAGAAAAGGGCTGTGTCCAGAAGTGTGACATAAATAGGTTAAGATATGATTAGTTTTGTATCTCTTTGTAGTTTCATAATATATTTGTATTAAAAATAATAAAGGGACTTACATGCGCGTGAAAGTAAAGAGATACAAAATTAATCATATTTTAGCCTATTTATGTCTCACTGCTGAACACAATCCCCCTGTAACATATTTATGAGATATCAATCAATGTAATCATACAAAAATAAATACAAAAAAGCATGACAAGACAAAAGCAAAATAGAGAAATTCAGTTTTTAATATTATGCCACGAAAATCTCCGACAATCTTTGTTTTCTCACACATTAGGAAAGCTGACTTGACTGTTACTCGTTTCATTTTATTCGCCGTTACAAATGTTGCCATTGCTATTCTAGCCTCAGCCATACGTACCTATGAATGTGAGTATACACCGAGGATTTTGTATCAACTTGATTACTATTCAAATTATTTAATGCTCATGCGTTTGAATATCTCCAACTGTAGTAATTATGATTAAAATGAAAACTTTCATAATATCAGTATACAGTTGCAAATGTTATGCCTCGTAATGTTTTTGATGATTATGATATTATACAATAATTTGGCAGATTTTCGTTGGTAAAGGTTTCGTAGGAGTATAGGAAAGGGTTGGAGTATAATGTTTTTATATTGTCCTCAATGACATTAAATAATAAATGGACGCACAGAGCCAAACAAAAAAACCAAGAAAAGTGGCACTAAAAGTCATTTCTATCATGTTTCAGTTGAAGCTAATAACGCTCACTTACAATAAACTATAATAAAAAAAACTCAAAGAATAAAAAACTTTGTGAAGTGAGCAAATAAGTGTCAAATTTGCGAACAACACCGCAAAATAGTAGAAACTTTTTATGTTTAAGGAATAATGATGCTATACCGTAAGGTGACCAAATGTCAACTGTCAGAACTGAATAGCAGAGCAAAAGGACCGCAATATTTACTTCTGCAGCCCATTTTTTGGGGCCATTTTTTTGAGCTTTTTGGGGATCCACTTATATATTCTAAATCAATGATTGTCCTCCATAAATGATTATTTTACCACATTATGTTTAATAAAAATAAAATAAATATATAATATGAAATAAAACTATGAAAACAGATAAACTCGCGTATATTAACTAATTTTTACTTCATTCCGATGTTTCGAACACTTTACAGGGTTCGTGGTCTGCGGATGACTGACAATGGAGGAAATTTGATAGATCTACCTCCATCAAAATAAGAAACGAATACGCGAGTTTATCCGTTTTCATAGTTTTATTTCATGTGTAATCCTCGCGGTAACCGAAGAAAATATGAAATATACAGGGTGGTCCAAACCTTGACGACAAAAAAATTTTTTTTAGATTTCTCACGTCATGGGCTATCAGAATATACCCCATGTATGTTAGCCGATTTTTTGTAGTTTTCGAGTTATGAATTTTAAAAAATTTTTTTCTTTGAGAAATTTGGGAGTGAAGAAATTTATTATTAAAAAAAACTATTGGGTTTTTATAATAGTTTATTTTTGTAAAAGTATTGCTACAAATAAAGCATTTACTGACAAAAAAATTTACGTCCTCACTTTGATACAAGTAGGATAAAAAAATACCAAATTCAAAATTTAACGTTAAAAACGCATCAAAATAGCATTAATGTACGTAAATAAAAAAAAACAAAACATATCCAAAAGATTTTTGGTATTCTAAGGCCTGCCCTAGACTATAAGCCTTCGTAAAAGCAAAAAAAAGTGATACTTAATGATCAGGATTTTTCGGAGTAGTCGGTTAAATAAACTTAAAAAAAAGGTTCTAAATTTTTTATTTAAAAATAAAGTAAAATTTCGCCTGTTTTGTTGTTCTTATCAATAAACAAAGACAGAAAATACCACGAAAACTCAATTTGTGTAGTTATTATACGAAATTTTACTTTATTTTTAAATTAAAAATTTAGAAGGTTTTTTTTAAGTTTATTTGACCGACTACTCCGAAAAATCCTCATCATTAAGTATCACTTTTTTTTTGCTTTTACGAAGTCTTAAGGTCTAGGGCAGGCTTTAGAGTACCGAAAATCCTTGGGATATGTTTTATTTTTTTTATTTACGTACATTAATGCTATTTTGATGCGTTTTTAACGTAAAATTTTGAATTTAGTATTTTTTTATACTACTTGTATCAAAGTGAGGACGCTAATTTTTTGTCAGGAAATGCTTTATTTGTAGTAATACTTTTACAAAAAGAAACTAGTTAAAAAAACCCAATAGTTTTTTTTTATAATAAATCTCCTCACTCCAGAATTTCTCAAAGAAAAAAAATTTCAAAAATTCATAACTCGAAAACTACAAAAAATCGGCTAACATACATGGGGGTATATTTTGATAGCCCATGACGTGAGTAATCTAAAAAAAAAATTTTGACGTCAAGGTTTGGATCACCCTGTATAATATTTACCTTTAATATACTGAGGCTAGCGTTATTCGGAACTGTTCCGAATTTTAAATTGATAGGTTTAGGCAGCCCTAAGATCCAAATATTTATTTATGATACAAGTGTTGAGATTAGGCTTTTTCTGCACGAATGTCCATAATCTCAAAACACCAATGAAGTTTGTGTAGTCTGGGGGCTTTTTGAGATATGCATAGATTGCCTAGGAATTTCATGATTTGGTGGAATTTACGATCGGCCTCTGACATTTATTCGACTTTCACCAGTCAGATACCGGTAATTTCAGGTTTTTCCTTAAAACAGTAGAGTGCTTGATACTAAGAAGTAGGCACTCAACCAAGTCTTTTATATATAAGTCTTTTAAATATATTCTATTTTTGCCATGTCCGTCTGTCTGTCTATCCGTAGCTCAGTACTAGAAATTTGGTATATTACATTAGTCAATAAAGTATAAAAAAGATTTTGTGAGACATTATCAATAACTAAATCGATTTTGTTTTCGTTACAGGCTGGTGTGCCTCTTGCGCCTGGGGTATGTATTATTTTTGGTTAAAGAGCATCATGAATTGTATTCAAGATTCATGTTCAACGTACATCATCTGTAGACAGTCCTTTTGTTGCCAGTCTCACAGCCACAATACATACAATAATATAGATGGTTACCATATGAGTGGAGCCTTTATTTGTGAAATAAAAAAATAATTCGTTTTATCACAATAAATAATAATCAAGGAGCGGAATTTTCATAGCGAAAATCTAACTGTCAGAGGGATTGACTAAACTATTTTATCGACTTATCGATGTTAAGGAATGATCCATTACAAACTAAAAGATTATTTTGTAACATTAAACCTCTTAGATAAGTAACTTGAATTTCGATATTAAAATAAATCATGACAGCGTCACGTATGCTATCGTCGGGTTAAAGGCAGAACCAACTATTTCCTTGAAGTTAGTTTTGACAAATCGTATTTTATGCCAATGACATAGAATAGTATTTGCTAAAAGATGTTTTACCTGCCGAAATAGTTGGTTTTGCTTTTAAACCGGCGCTATTTATGTCACTTAAGTTTTCAAAAGTGATAAGAGTTTGTGAGCACATGCGATATCAATATAAAAGTTTTGACGCGTGACATGATTTATTTTAATATCGAAACGTAATTTACTTATAAAAGAGGTCAAATGCTATAGAATTATCTTTTAACACGTTCGCCTCCAGTACTGTTTCACTAAGTGCTAATACTATGCCGATCGAAATTGTTTGATAGAACTCCTATACCATTGACACGCATGTGTGACTGAACAGATTGTACTCTTATGCCAGTGACACAGCACTTGTGTCTAAAACGTTCGTAATTCTAGGGCAGTGGCATAGGAGGAAGAACTTGATTTATGCTAGTGGCATAAGAATAAGGTTACTCTGATCACGTATGTGTGTCACCAGCATAGGAATCATATTTTGTTGGTCACACATGCTCTGTCACCGGCGCCGAACGCGTTAAGTTAGTAATGGGCTATTCCGTAACATCGATAAGTCGATAAAATAGTTTAGTCAATCCCTTTAACACTTAGATTTTCGCTATGAAAATTCCGCTCCTTGATAATAATCTTGCACAAAATATACCCCATGGCAAATAAGTAAAACTCTTACATGAAAATTGGAAAAGCATAGCTCGCTTTTTCGGGTTGGGCTCGATACAATATGTACATTGTACATAATTGTACGGATAATGTACTAGGTCTACAGAGCCAACAGTTTATAGTTTTTCATATCGTACTATCGTAAATTGAATGGTGGTTACATAATTATTATACGAAAACGAATACAAATAAGTAGTAATTTAACAAAATTTGACACAAAATGTCGAAGAAACTAGAGCCAAAAGCTACAAGTAGTGGCCGCAAGGCGGCAGCACTTGTATGTTGTTTTAAGTGCAAGTCTTTTATAGATCCGCGTAGTAGCATATTATGCTCTACATGTAAACATTATTATGAGTTTGACTGCGTTGGTCTCTCCGAAAAACTGTATAATTTAATGAGCTCTGAATCGAAGAAAAGCTGGAAGTGTAAATTGTGCATGTCAAAAAAGGATGAAAAAATTACAAATGTAACTTGTAGGAGAACAAGAAAAAATAACACTTTAAAAAATACCGTACAAGGGGTCCTTTTGTCAACCTCGCCAAATACACTAAAAAATTGTCGGTCAACGTCAAACTTGCGTCCTGGAGATGACAGTCATGAGAAAGAAACCCCAATTGCTGGGCCATCATCGCCTTCAGAGCCGGATCAGTTGTCTACGCCACCCGATACTCCAAAAAGCTGCGTCTCAGAAAAGATTTTATTTTTACCGGTTTCAACATCAAATCAAAACGAACTGTGCTCATCGAACAATACTTTTAATAATTCCCAGGTTTTGGACTCGCATATTCTCACTGAAAATGAGCAGTCGGACCATTCTATATCGAGTTCGGATAAATTATCAAAGAGTCTAGATGGTTTGCAGGGGCCAAAGTTAACCTTACCGCAACACGAGCTTCAAGAAAGAATTACGGAACTAGAGGTTGCGCTTATAAGTACGCAAAATGAACTGGATTGTAAAATAATCGAAAATAGTGAACTAAATAAAAAAATACATCAGTTAAATATGGAAACAAAAGTGTTGCACTCACTATGTCACTCCACATCTATAGATGCTAGAAGCAGTATACGGAAGAAAAAACGATATTCTCTTCGGCCCGGTTTATCAACTCCGCCCTCGCCGACCGCCTCCACTCCTACATATTCAAAAAAAACCGTCGATATAATAAGCGAGAATTTATTTGACATACAAAAGAGTATATTTATTCTAGATACAATGGTAAAAAATATTGAAACAGAAATACGAGGTCTTGTCAAACAAATGGAAATTCTTTCGTTAAAAAACTTTAATCCGGAGAAGAAAACAGCAATGTCGCCTACATCAAGAGTATCCAGTTCAACACCAACTAAAGTTTATAATATTAAACGTGTCACGAGCAGCGAAAAGCGGGATACAAGACCAAAAATTCATATTTATGGTACCCAACAATGCATCGGTCTTGCAGCGACATTGGCGCGATCTAGAGAGTACAGCAACTACGTTAACTACGGGATAACCGCTCTGACTAAACCACACGCTCGTGGCGAGGATTTGATAGAAAACTGCTTAGCTACAAATTACAGGACGCTACAAGATAAACTGGTGGTTTGTATGGGCGAAAATGACCACGACGCAGAAACAACATTGTCAAACCTGCGTATCCTGCTTAATAAATTCACCAGCAGTATTGTAATAATATTAAGTGTACAAAAAAAACCATTATATAAGTACTAGAAATCTAAATTATGACATCGAAAATTTATGTAATCAATACAAAAATTGTTATTTTATTAACTGTTTTCGGAAAAATATCTATGCAATTTGTAGATCAATTAATTATTCGATAGACTGTATAGACTATGATAACACATATTTAAACTTTAGTAAACAGAAAAAACATAAAATCTGTAATAAAAACTGTGACTTATATGAAAAGGCTGGTCTGCGACAAAAGGGTACGATTCCATACTTTTTTGCACGCATGAAATCTAAGCTTACAGCGGACACCCTAAAGGCGTCAACTACACAGTCTTCTCATATAAAAATATCGAAAAATAGAATAGATTATTATTTTCCAGTTCTAGATAAACAGTTTTTTCGAGGCTGAATTGAATGAACACTCATTAAAATATTACGCGAACAGCGATGGAAATTGTCTAAATAAAAATACAAAGTTTATAGTTCTGCATCAAAATATTGCGAGCGTTTTACAAAAACGCGATTTATTGGACATAACCATGGCTGAATTGCGAGAAGAGGAAAGAGATCCCGATGTTATTTGTTTCTCAGAAACATTCGTCAAAAAAGGTTCTGAATCAAATATCAAACTTAAGGGTTACAAACTAGCTTCCTACTTTTCTAGGGATAAAAATAGAGGAGGTGTCTGCATTATGACAAAATTAGGTTTAGAATTTAAGGAACTAACGTCTATAAATAAATATGCGTGGCCAAATGTATTCGAATGTTGCGCGGTTGAAATAACACACAACAAATTGGTAATACTTGTTTTGTATCGTACTCCAAATTCTGACGCTAACGTATTTTTAAGTGCACTTGACGGAATTCTTGGTGAGTTACTCAAGAACAAAGAAAAAAAGATAGTTTTGGTCGGTGACTTTAACATAAATACGGTTGTAAAGAATACAATTTCCTGCAGTCTTATAGATCTTGTAAAATATCATAACCTAACGATCCACAATCATCAACCTACTCGCTTAAAATCATGTATAGACCATATCATAAGCAACATACAGGGAGCTGAGGGGCAACTTCTTCCGTTGGGTCTTTCGGATCATGAGACAGCCCAGATCCTTTACATCCCAGTTAGGAAGCAATTACATTCAACTATGAGACACAAAATGCGCAGAGACTACAGCCCGAGTAATATACGTAAATATCGCGAATGTCTAAAGGCTTTAACTTTTTCTGAGATACTACTCGAACCAAACATGAATGCGGCTTTCAAGTCTTTTCATGAACTGATATGTTTATTTTATGAACTTTGTTTCCCATATATAAGATGCAAAGGGTACAATAATCGCAAAACACAGAGATGGATTACAAAAGGTCTGAAACTTTGCTGTAAAAATAAACGGGCTCTACGCTTTAAACATTACAAGGAAAAAACTTCAGAAAGCAAACGTGCATATAAAATGTATTCGAAGATGTTACTAAATTGCATAAATACCTCCCAAAAACTTCACAATTACCGATTCATACAGAATTCTACTAGTAAAAGTAAAGCTTGTTGGGATATCATTAAAGACGATACAGATCACACCGAACATTTTATCACCGGAATCAACAAGGATGGTACTGTAATCAAAAATCCCAGTCAAATGGCACACGAATTTAATGGTTATTTGATCGGCCGTACTAGTACTAATTCAAGCACCACCATAAAAAATACGAATTCAACATTTATCAAGAACACTATATTTCTCACTCCTGTAAACCATAGCGAGGTAAAAAACATTATACGATCACTGAAAAATACTAATTCTACTAGTTACGATGGATTATCAACTAAGATCTTGAAATTATGTGTTGACGAATTGGTACCAGTTATAACTCATCTAATTAATTTATCTTTCGAGGTGGGGTGCTATCCAGATGCTTTGAAATTGTCTATAGTTACACCGCTATTTAAAAAAGGAGACAAATCTTTAATGAGTAACTATCGACCTATAAAACTCATACCGGTCATATCTAAGATATTCGAAAAGGCCATGCATAAAAGGATTATGTCATTTTTAGATAAATACCAAATTCTAAAAAGGGAACAAAACGGATTCCAAAAAAATAAAAATACTACACTCGCGGCTTTTAACCTTGTTAATAGTGTCGTTCGAAATGTAAATGATAGGAAACCAGCCGTTGTAGTGTTTTTCGACATGTCTATGGCATTCGATTTTGTGTCACATGACATACTTATTCAAAAACTGGGAAATCTTGGGATGAGAGGCCCAGCACTGGACTGGCTCAAGTCTTATCTGAGTAACAGACAGCAATGTGTGGAAATAAGAAGTTTAGCAAACTCGAACATAGTCCATCACAGGTCTTCGTACATGAAAATCAGCCAAGGAGTACCACAGGGTAGTGTCCTGGGACCGCTTCTTTTTCTGCTGTATATTAACGATCTCCCAGATATAACTACACACCAATGTACGCTTTTTGCTGATGACATATCTATTCTAGTGACATGTAATGATGAAATGCAATATAATAATGAAATTAATAATACTATCAAATCTATAATCGAATGGCTACAATGTAATAATTTATCTATTAATATTATAAAAACTCAATTTATTCAATTTCGTAGTGTAAGAAATAATGGAATGTTGTTAGATGTACGATACAATGACGCAAACATTAAAGAAGCTGAAACTGTAAAATTCTTAGGAATAACATTAGACATGAATTGTACCTGGAAAAACCATGTAGATACAGTGTGTGGTAGACTCTTAAAATTTGCATATGTCTTGAAGCGACTTCGCAACATATCTGGTTGGAACACGGTATTGATGGCATATCACGGTTATGTTGCATCACAATTAAGATATGGACTCCTTCTATGGGGAAATTCATCTGACGTAGATAGGGCTTTTATAGCGCAAAAGAAATGCATAAGGGCAATGTGTGGTATACCTCAACGAGAATCCTGTAAACCGTTATTCGAAAAATATGAAATCTTGACATTGCCATGTATGTATATTTTGGAATGCGCTGTTTTTGTAAAAAAATACCCATATCTTTTCAAAAAAGCTAAAGATGTATATTACAGAAACACAAGGAACCCAAACAGACTTGTAATTGATTTTATTCCCAGTAGTTCTCTTTTCATGAAAAGTAGTTATTATATGTGTATAAAAATATTTAATGCTCTTCCAGACAATGTTAGAGACCTCCCTCTTAATTTGTTTAAAGCTCAACTCTATCGTTGGCTAAAAGAAAAGTTATTTTATAGGATTAATGACCTGTTCTGCATGAGATAGTACCACGTGGAAGATAGATCTGTATGATTATGTAGTTAAGTTTAGTTAAGTAAATATTTGCATGCTAAAATAGCAAAATATGTTTTTAGTTCAGATTTATGTTAACCACACCATCTTATTGTACCATATTTTGAGCAAATAAATGATTATTATTATTATTATTATTATTTATATTTTTTCTTCACCTTTACAACTATTTTTACAGGACTATACCTATTTGCCTAAGACAATAGTGTAACTACATCTGGCGTGTCTATCTATACTTAATTATCACGTCTGTAACAATTATTATATAATGTTGACCTTGTGAATTCATACAGAGAGCAAGAGGAAATATTCTGTAGATCATCAATATAATAAAATAATGACGTCTGCACATTAGGGTGTCCCTGTTTTGAGGTAAAAGCCGATTTAGAGGGTATGTGTTCTAAAATTCGTAAAATATGGGACACCCTACTGCACATGAGATTCCGCCTTGGAAAGGGAGACTTTATGGCGCCATCTGTTAGTCTACTGTTATGTGTTAGTCTACTCCATGTGTTAGTCTACCAAAATTTAAATCAGAATGTGGGGGTTGGAATCTCGTTTGCGAAAAATTCAGTGATAAGCAAACGTTAAACGTAGTGCACAATATGTTCAAGCCCGCATTATTCAGCATTATTGCCATCATGAGCGTGTATAATAAACTAATGCCGTGTTGTTGAAATATGGAGTCCAGTCTTATCGGATGTTTCTTTATTTTCCATGTAGTCACTAGTCAATTATTAGCGAATGTTTCATTCCAGGTTGGAGCGCCTTATACGCCTGGGGTATGTATTATTTGCGATTGTAAAGCACCATGAATGGAATTAGAGGTATACCTATTCATTATTAATATCTTTGTCTATGTTTTAAACTACGGTAAAGGTGGGAAAAATTAAGTTGATGCGTATTAATAATCTCTTTCAACGTTTTTGGTTTGATCAAAGTATCTCTTAATGTTTTTTAAATAGGTTGATTTAACTGCATTATGGAACCCTTTGTGCGCGTATCCGACTCGCACTTCACAAGTTTTTTTACATACGAAACCATTTACATGGACTTTGATAGTGGGGACGGAATAAAATAAATATGTTGGGACACTTCACACAAATCGACCTAGTCCCATGGTAAGCTCAATTAAGGCTTGTGATGTGGGTACCAGGCGATGATATATATGTATAATAGACAGATACATATAGATACTTAAATACATAGACAGCCATGACCAAGGAACAAATATTTATGACAAATAAATCAGTGGCGTAACTAGACCATCTGGGGCCTGTGGCAAATTATTTTGATGGGGCCCTATCAGTAAAAATCGTCACATTGTACTGTTTAATTTTAAATTTAAATTCACGGCGTCTTGGGCCGGGGCCCTCTTGGGTCGGGGGCCCGTGGCATTTTGCTAGCCCTGCCACCCTATTGTTACGCCACTGAAATAAATACACAAATAATGCCCTCGTCGGGATTCGAACCCGGAACCTCCAGCTTCGTAGGCAGGGTCACCACCAACTATATAGGCTACGGAGGCTGACAATATTTTTTTAAAGTTAACCTATGTATTAGAATCGAAAGAACTTGTGATTTTGAATAGGAAAACCGTGAAAATTAGCTGTGTTAAAGGATTTAAGTACTTAACCGGTGAAATTTTGTGTTTGTATTTTGTGTATTAAAATGAGTTGCTCGACTGTCCCGATAGTTGTAAAAATACTGCACAGTGTACATACTTGATTCGTTGTGACGAATATTAGATAAAAAACAATCGAAATTCAAAAATCCCCTGTCGGCATAATTTACCACCATTGCCATGATGAAAGGGTTCAATAAATTCATGGCATAATTAAGATGAAGGCTTTCCTTCATTTTAAAATCATTAGTGAAAATTATAAACGAATTGGTTTTCATTTCAGGTAGCAGGGCCTCTAGCGCCTGCGGTATGTACTATTTTTGATGATACAATAGAACATCATAAATATCATTATTATACCTCGATATTTTTCTAGCAAGAACGAGAGATTGACAAAATTAAACATCGACATAACTGGTATCGATGAGTTCATCCCGGCCTACTACCGCGAAAATCGAAATTAATAAATTTCGAGGATTTTTCTCTGTCACTCAAACGAAGGCGTCATTAGAATATTATGTTTCCATAAGCGAGAACCTGTGATTCTATTATTATTTATAGATACATTATAGCGCTGTTGGTTTTCCATGTAACTAAAATAAAATAAATAAAATAAAATGCTAACTTCGCAAAAACAGGTAACCAAGAAATACGAGACCCATCTAGGCTTTGTTCGAAATATTTAATATTAATTATTTCCTATAGCTTTAGAGCATATTTTATTAATCTTTGCAATTTTGATGGATACTAAATACAAGATATCAAAAAAATTATGTATCATTTTGAGCATTCGTGTAATTTATCTCAAAGCAACGGCAATTTTTTATTTATTAAATTTATTTATCGACTACTATAAGACTTATCGATAATCGTTATGTCGATGTCTAATTTTGTCAATCTCTCGTTCCTGCTAGAAAATATCGAGGTGTAATCATGATTCATGATCTGATCTCCAGATTACCCTGCTATAATTGATCTCATATCCTACAATGCATAATAATTATATTATATCATAAATGTATATCAAACAAATGTGGTATTAATTTGTAAATCAAAAAATATTTCCCTTTTCGCCGTTAAATATTTTTTGTACAATACAAACCCTTGTTCTTCTAATTATTTAAAGTATTTTACTACAAAGTGCCAATTTACCGGTGAAACATTTTAATAAGACTCAAAGGCAAAAAACTATCAAAAGATAATACGCACTAGCATGGGGCATAGCTTCCCGACTCGGGTTGGGCTCGATATTTAATACATAAGGCCAGCCTTACACCTGTAAGTTCTTACGTAATTTATAGGAACGAGGCAATACTAAGGAATGAGATAGTGATATTATACCTCTCATCCCTTAGTATAGCTCCATCCCTATAACTTATGTAAGAACTTACAGGTGTACGAGCGCTCTTATGTATATATTATTATGCATATTGCACGAGGTCTACAGACTCCACAAAGTTATTTTTGGATATGGATCACCAATACAATAAAATGATGACGTCTGTAAATAGAACTTCGTTTTGAAAATGGACATTCTGAGGCGCCTTCTCTTTAGGCACTGGTCTCACCGCGAGCTACTAAGCTATGAACTATCGGCTATAAACACGAACAAAAGATACGCTCTCCCGTATACTCGTAAATAAAAGAGATACGACGATACTCACCCAGCTATCAGCTATCACCGCCGGGCGAGTATCGCCGTGTCTCTTTTTTTTACACGGGAGTGCGTATCTTTTGTTCGTGTTTATAGCCGATAGTTCATAGCTAAGTAGCTCGCGGTGAGACCAGTGCCTTAGCAAATCAAAATTTCAATTATTACATGGGGTAAGGAATCTCGCCTGTGTAAATACCATCATGTACCTAATTTGATGTTGTGAGTGATGGCGTAGGCGTAATTAGCAACGTCCCTAGCGGACAAGTGATTCAAAACCAAGAACGGATAGCATGAAGAGATTCAACTTCTCGCCAGTCTGTCTACGATTCCGGGCTAAAAGTTCTGCCCCGAAACATCTGGATAGTTCATAAAATAAATATACTCATAAGTGACACGATTGAGTCCCGATAGTTGTAAAAATACGAGTAACAGTTTCATACTCATTAGTTTTGTCAGAAACACTAAAGTTAAAGCCAAACAAATTCTTCATTCTAGTAAACTTATTAGCATCTTCGAATCGTCTGACACAGTAACAAGAAAAAAAATCTAACCTATAACTGTCCTGAGAAGAACCAATAAGAAACTCAGAGGAACTCAAGCAAGGAAAGTCGAGCACTCGAAACGTAGAAATAGTCACTCAGTTGCTTTTGGTAACTGCGGCTACCAGCGCCAACTGACTCTGGCTTGGCTAGGCGGTATTATTCGGCCCTTGCTATCATGACGGGTACAATTATTTTTACTGATGACATGATGTTGAAGAAATAAATTAAATATATGAGTATGAAATCGGCGTATTTTTTTTTTTTAATAACTTGTCAATTATAAACAAGTTTGATTTAATTCCAGGTTGGAGCACCTCTTGCACCTGGGGTATGTATTTTTTTTGTTTATATTCATTTATATTCATTTATATTCATTTATTCATGCTATCATAACTTCATATAAATACATCAAATATAATACATGTCAGTTATGATACCCTGTAAGGGCACAGCAAATAATTATAACCTTAAAAACTAGTCTTAACTACTACCTTATCCTAAGTACAAAAATTACAGAATTATAAATTTACAAATAAAAATTAAATATTAATGTCATTGAAAAATTCTTTTAAATTATAATAACATTTTTCTATTAATTTATGCTTTAATTGTCTTAAAAATAATACAGTATTTTTTTCGCCTTTTAAATCATCTTTTAATTTATTGTATATTTTTATGGTCATGGCGTGTGGACTTTCGCTATGTAATTTCATATTAGATCCTGTCACTCCAACCAAATTATTTCTAAATTTATCTCTTAGCTCGTAACGTCGAGACTGATCTGAGACAGGGATATACAATTGTGAGTTTTCTCTAACAAATTTACATACCTCATAAATGTAGATAGATGTAAGCGTTAATATTTTACAATTTTTAAAATGAGGCAAACAACTGGCTGGGAACTTTACATTAGCGAGAATTCGTAAACATCTCTTCTGGAGTATGAACAGGTCTTCGATATCCGTGCTGTTATCCCATAATATAACGCCGTAAGAGAGCCATGAATATGCATGGGCGTAATAAAAAGTGAGCGCAGACTTATAGTCCGTGGATCTCTTTATCTCTCTTAAAGCATACACGAAACGTGACAGTTTTGTTTTTATTCCCGCAATATGGCCTTTCCAATTAATATTCGTATCAATTACAAAACCTAATAATGTTACAAAATCGACGCAATCTAATTTAATCCCATTCATATCAATATTTAATGTCAAAGGTTCTTTTTGATAAGGCCTAAATTGGATAATTTTCGTTTTTGAAATATTCAATGTCAAATTATGATCATTCATCCATTGAACAATCGCATTTAAAATTGAGTTTATATCTTGGTTAATTGTGGCACTGTCATTACAGGAAGTTAAGATAGAGATATCATCAGCGTAAAGTATACAAGATTGCGTTTATACAGCATCGTGAATGACATTTCTAATCAACGTCCAACTTCTAGACAGCGCCGTTGTAATCGTTCTCATATCTTATAAATGTGGTCTTCGTCTTTAAAATCGTAAAATATTCTTCACTTTAAAATGCCAAATTACCGGATAAATATTTTAGGAAGAGACTCAACCAACAAGAAAATAAGTTTCAAAATGTAAATAACATAAATGGCTATAACAAAGCGTAGGTGGCTATCTATATTGGTTTGGGCTCGATACTAAACAGGTACCTACATAATTTTATGGATATTAACATGAGGCACTACAGATCCCCGTCATAAGGGTCATAGTCAGGGTCCTAACTTCCGGTTTTTATTTATTTAGAAAGAAGTATTAAAATTATTAACAAATTTGATTTAATTCCAGCTTGGAGCGCCTTTGGCACCTGGGGTACCTATGTCTTATTTTCGTTCATCATTCATATTTCATATCATTTCGTTTATTTCTTATCAATGCCTCATGTCTACACTACCTCAACACACTACCTCATCACACCACCTCGACACACTCGCTCATCACACTACCTCATCACACTACCTCAACATACTACCTCAACATACTACCTCAACACACTACCTCATCACACTACCTCAACATACTACCTCAACATACTACCTCATCACACTAACTCAACATACTACCTCAACATACTACCTCATCACACTAACTCAACATACTACCTCAACACACTACCTCATCACACTAACTCAACACACTACCTCAACACACTACCTCATCACACTAACTCAACATACTACCTCATCACACTACCTCAACACACTACCTCATCACACTAACTCAACATACTACCTCAACACACTACCTCATCACACTACCTCAACATACTACCTCATCACACTAACTCAACACACTTATTCATCACACTACCTCATCACACTACCTCAACACACTACCTCATCACACTACCTCATCACACTACCTCAACACACTACCTCATCACACTACCTCAACCTGCAGCGCGCTCGGCTTCAAACCCTATTAAGTGTAAGTCCTAAGTGGCAAGCGTCAAGCGGCGCGTCCGGCGGGGCGGGCAGCGGGGCGTCGAGCGTCCAAGGGATTTCGACAGCGTGCACTCCAGCCACGCGCATACGTTTACATTTGTTAAACATGGACGTCCCGCCGCACACCCCGCTCACTACTCAAGTCTAGAAGGTGTTTATTCAACTTCTCGCCAGGCCTTATCACACTTGCGATTTACAAGCGAGGCGAAAGCGAAGCGTACGCGCGGCGTGTTCGTCGCGTGCCCGCAACCAATTCGCCGCGATGGTGTCGCGATTACGCCGCGATCGCGTGACGAATACGCCGCGACTGTGCAGCGAGTTTGCCGCGTCAGGAGTTGGTATCCATTACGTAATAATAAATCTTATTAGTGACTGTCCAAGACTCAGATCACTCTGAGCGATTTACTGACGGCTGCGCAGCGTATTCGTTACGCGATCGCGGCCAAAACGCAACGCACTCGCGGCGAATTGGTTACGGGCTTGCAACGATCACGCTGCGCGCTCGCTTCGCTTTCGCCTCGCTTGTAAATCGCAAGTGTGATAAGGCCCTTAGCGACCCCCGGCCTGACGTTATGCCGGAAACGTCATAATAGACAAATTTACTCATAAGCATAAAGTTAGAATCCGCGCTAGCGCTTAATAGAGAAAGGAAGCGTGTGAAAGGGAAGCCACCAGTCATATGACTTTTACACGAGTGCAAAAGAGATAGAAAACAATCCAAAAAGCGTAACCACTTTCGAAGTGACATATCAGCCGTATCAGCCTTCTCGACGGAGACTGTTATTTAAAAGTGATTTTATATTTAATTCTAGTAAGAAGTCAATTTAGACAAATAATTAAACCGATGTGGTATCGTGTAGTGTAAAGGATTGCCCTGTTACCCACCGAAGAAATGACGGCAAACACTTGTTTCATAGGTAAATCTGATTTGCCGGTTGATTGTTTTCAAACGATATTTTGTCGATTTAGTAGCATAAATCGTGTAATCGTTATCACTTTCTAGCATTAATTGTTAGTTGTCCTATCACTGTGCGCTAATAATTTATCACAACAGTTCATATTAAAGGATATTTTGTGTAAAAATATAAATGGTCACGCTACGCTAGAGCTTGACTAAACGTTGAACTACCAATATCGATATTCGTTCCATAAACATACCTAATCAGTCTATTACATTACAATGCCGTCATATTCCCAGATTTTAAGTACGAATGTGTATTTAACGAACTTGAAGGACCTTACTATGTTTTGTGAGATTTTTTTGATACTATACGATTTTTATTATTTCTGTTAAATTTAAGGGATAAGTACGCCAGATGCTAAGTTCACACACGTTTGCAATTTGTAATTCGACAACCTCAATTCACATTGTACTATAAAACTTATAGCAAAAAACGAAGATAAAAAATACCATGTTGTCGATAAAACAGTCAAACATCGATGATAGATAATTGCTCTGTTGTAATAGGCAACCCTATTCCTGACCACACATAGACAAATTTACACACACACTTGCGTTTCGTTTTTGGTTATGCTTTTAATCGTTGTCGATCATTCTTTGTCATCTTAGTTCTGTGCTCATAAGTGTACTGTTGCCAGCAGATATATTGTAACGTCAAGAGTGCTCATAAATATCTGAACACACCTCTATCGTTATGCCAATAAAGGCGTGTTCAGGTATTTTTAACGCTCCGTATTATGCTACGATATATCTGATGGCGACTGTATACGATTGAGTTCCGTTAGTTCAAAAATAAATGTTCTTAGTTATGTCAGGATAAAAAGAGTCGAGTGCTTGACAATCAAAAATAGGTCCCTTATCGGCAATGCCATTATGAACGGGTGAACTGATGAATTGAGCTTGAAGATATCAAGGAAATGTAAATAATCTTACAGTATTTTTTTCTTTATTTTGAAATAAATAAAGTTCTGATGATCTGTCAATTATAAATGTTTTTTTAATTATTTCAGATTGGACCGCCTCATGCGCCTGCAGTAAATATTATTTTATTCGTTGTTTCTACTCCTTTTCTGTGGGTATAAGGATATACTCGTACTTGTACATAGAGATGACGAATTATATCGAGCTCCCATCAAAGTTACAGATTTAACACTATCTAATAAATAAGTAATGCCGTATAAAAAATCTCCGACTGTCCAATCTGTCCATTTAATGTAATTTTCCGATACAACCTGTGCTGACTTGACTTTTAATAATAATAAGTGTCTACGTTCTAATTAAAGTTATTATTATTCTAGCAAACTGTGCCATACGTGCCTACAAATGTAAGTATTAAGTAAGATAGACTAAAATTGACTTAGCGAAGTGATCGTCAAGACGCCCGGTGCCCATCAACGAATTAGTGCTCAATGTATTCAGAAATCAGAAATCAGAAATCAGAATTTTTTATTTGTCAGAACACAGTTATAAAAGATCTTATAAAATAAAACGTCCTTGCGTTCAACATGCATGCATGTGTACAAATAGTTGATTAATTGTTCTAGAAAAAGTATTGATAGATGTCATAAAAGCAATAAAATAATAATAAAAATCAGTAATTAACATGTCAGTACATTTTTATAATTTAAATATTCCCTTGCACTGTAAAAACAATTATCCATCAGCCAATTCGTCAATTTATGTTTAAAGATATTCCCCGATAATGCCCGCAAATTGTTTGGTAAATTATTAAAAATAGTTATACTGGCATTGAAAACATTTCTTTTGTATATGTCCTTGTGACTGGGTGGTTTGTACAGAAGGGACATAAGATGTGGTCTTGTCCGTCTCTCTATAACTTCACTCCGTAATTTGAAGTGTTCGGGATGTTCTTTGGCAAAAACACATATGTCCCTTATGTACAAACATGGTAGCGGCAAAACATTAAGTTTTTTAAATAGAGGAACACAGCTATCATCCATCCAAGCATTGCTCATCGCCCTAATACACTTTTTTTGAATTTTAAAAATTCTATCAGACTCTACAGAGTTACCCCACAAGATCAAGCCATAACTGAGAACCGAAGACACATACCCATGATAGGCAGTTAGTGCAGCTTCTAAAGAAACCGTCGCTCTTAGTCTTTTAAGGGCAAACACAAAACGATTTAATTTATTTGCCATATATTCAACGTGGTTTTTCCAATTCAGATGTTCGTCTATAATGATGCCAAGAAATTTAATTGAATTTACTTCGTCAACTTTGTCATTATTATGATTAATTGTGATAGATATTTTATTTGAATTATATGAGTGAAATTGTATACATTTTGTTTTATTAATATTTATATGTAAATTATTGTTTTCCATCCATTGAATAATGTCATTTAGTCCTCCGTTAATATCACTCTCAAACATTTCTCTTCTTTTACACTTTACCACCAGAGTTGTGTCATCAGCAAACATAATGCTTTTGTGCGATGTGGCTTTAGGCAAATCGTTAATGTAAAGAAGGAAAAGTAAAGGCCCCAGAATACTTCCTTGTGGGACTCCAGTGTTTGTAGGCTTGAAATCTGACCTAAAAACTTTGCTTGAGCATTGATTTATTCAATTCAACTAATGACTTGATTTCTACACACTGCATCCGATCAGTCAAGTAACTCTTTATCCAATCTAATACCTTCCCTCTGATTCCATATATTTCCAGTTTGTGGAGAAGCTTACAGTGGTTGACGAAATCGAAAGCTTTGGACATATCAAGAAATATTGACACAATTGGAGTTCTATTATTAATGCTTTCAGTAATGAATTTCACTAGGTCAAAGCATGCTAATGCAGTTGACCGCCCGTTACGGAAGCCGTACTGCTGAGAACACAGAACACCATGTTTTGTTAGAAAATTATTTAGTCTTTTATATGCGACCTTTTCCAAAATTTTTGATAAAATTGGGACTAATACAATGGGTCTGTAATTATCGGTGTTCAATCTATCTCCTTTTTTGAATAACGGCTTAATAATACAATATTTTAGTTCATGTGGGAATATTCCATCAGTGAAGGATAGGTTGATAATATAAGTTAGAGGTTCAGTTATGTATGGTGCACATTGTTTCAATATTCTTGTAGATATGTCATCGTAGCCACATGATTTGCTATTATTTAGCGACATTATAGTATTGTAAACTTCATTCTCATCAACCGGATTTAAAAACATGGAGCGCGGATTATGATCACGTAAGTTGCGTTTATAGGAACAGTTATCTACATTCAAATTCAAATTTTGATTATGTGTTAAGTCTATAAAGTAATTATTAAAAATTTTGCATATGTCATTAGGGTCCAAATAGATGTCATTTTTATATTTAATTTTATTTATGTCATTATCATGTACATTGTTCATTACACTTGACGAAATCGTATCCCAAGTGGCCTTACACTTATTTTTACTATTTTTTATAAATTTATTGTTACTAATTTTTTGAGCTGTATGTATGCAATTCCTTAATAGCTTACTATATTTTCTGAAATGATTTTTATTTATGTTTTTATTGTTGTTACTGTACCTATATTTTAGATAAAGTGAACGCTTCACTACGCAAGACATTTTCAAGCCTTTCGTGAGCCAGTTGTTTTTTTTAGGTTTATTGCTCATTTTTACTTTTATAAGGGGAAAGCAGAGACCATAAAACATACGTATCAATTCGTAAAAATATTTAAACGCGTCTGTTACGTTAGTTGAATGTTTGATCTCCGAATAAGAAAGGCTCGATAAACACTGGCAAAACTTCCTCACATTATCGTGATCATAATCCCGTCTGTATTCGTACCAAGTTAAGTAAGCTCTTGACTTTTTTACTGGCAGGGTTAATGATTGGGCAGTCTCGTGATCAGAGAGCCCTAAGTGATGTATACCCGGGTTAGCTAGCTTGACATTGCTTGCAATTTGGTCAATACAGGCTTTTTGTCTTGTTGGAACCTTTATATGCGCAACTAAGTTATAATTTTCTAATACAGTGGCGAGTTTTTTTGCTGCGGAACTATGTTTTAATAGATCAATGTTCCAGTCCCCGCAAACGACAATTTTTTTTTGTTTACAACGGGATGTTAAATAACTTAATAATTTATCTAACTTAAAAAGAAAGATGCCCACATGACTGCTGGTTTGTTCTGGTATTCTATATATGTTGACTAGAATAATTCCTGTGCCAATAATTTCGACACCACAGCATTCGAAATAAAATTTTGTAGCTAGTTGTGCAACATAAGATATAGGTTTATGCTCATACAAATTTTTTATCAATATACAAGTACCCCCCTTGGCCTTATCTCTGCAGTAAGACGAAGCCAGCTTGAAGTTCTTGAGCGTAACATTGCCCTCTGAACCTCCCCGGATGAACGTCTCACTCAGGCAGACTATGTCAATGTTCGTTTCCCGTTGCATTCAATTCATGTAAAGCCATTTCTAAATAATCTAATTTACTGCACATTCCCCCTATATTTTGATTTAAAATTGTCAAGGTGTTGTTATTGTCGGGAGTCAATGTTAAAAACTCACCACTTTCCTGCTGTATGATCTTGAGATCTTTAGGGACGAAAAAAGTTACTCGACATCGTTATTAC
This sequence comes from Thaumatotibia leucotreta, assembly GCA_025490895.1. Classification (NCBI taxonomy): domain Eukaryota; kingdom Metazoa; phylum Arthropoda; class Insecta; order Lepidoptera; family Tortricidae; genus Thaumatotibia; species Thaumatotibia leucotreta. Next base: position 88,603 of record JALPQI010002167.1, read on the forward strand.
ATTAGCACTAGACACATCATTGCCTCTTCCACTAGATGCTAACAATACACCGATTTCCTCGTTTAACTTAAGACAGATCCAATTAAGAAAAAACGAAGGAGATAAACCAATCGACTTTACATTACTTAGTAAATATATCGATTATTTGGCAGTTTGCATATTTTTGTTTAAATATTTGCAATTCATGATATATTAATTTACTATTGTAATTTCGATTATAGTACATATTTAAGATGCATATTTTGTTCTCTTTAAATCTAGTTAAGGTGTTACAAAGATTGGATAGTAATATATACGGATTTTTATCGTGCCCTCCAATGGACAAGACAATTATGTCATCCTTAGTTATTACATCTGCTATGTGATAAAGACTCTTGAGGATTTCTGAGCTTGATGCGTGAGGTTTAATCGTCGCAGATACGTTGTAACAATCATTCATTTGGCCGGCTCTGGATTGTATTAATCGTGCAGCCATCCCTCGTACTTGTTCGTCACCAAAAATGTATATCATCGGCTTTGGCAAGCTGTTACTTGGAGCTAAAGATTTCTTAGGCGTGCTAACTCCAGCTGGCTGATGTTTAGGTGATGTACGTACAATTTTATCTTGAAATAATGCCGGAGCTACATTTTCATTTTTACCAACATCGTTAATATTTAAATCGATGAAGCTTCTATTCAAGCTTGGGCGACTAGTGTATTTTCGCTTGCTAGGTTGCCGCTTAGCAGATCCCTTTGTATTTGTATTTAAAGATTTACTTAAAATTTTAAGGTGCTCGATTTTATTTTCTTGGCTTTTTATCTGATCTCTTAAAGTAAAATTTTCCGATAGTAAGTTATTAATTTCATTTTCTGCTATTTTTAATTTCTCCTGGAGTTCTGATATTGTTTTTTCAAACTCTTGAACCTTGGTGTACGCGCAGGCGCGCTCGGGGCAGCTCCTGTTCAGCTTGCCGCCTGGTGAAGGCACAGATTGCTCAGAATCGGAATCTTCCTCGTCCAACGAGACACTTGACAGTGTTGAAAATGAATTATTTGTCGGAATCATGGCGTGAAAAGTTTTTCGTAAAGTTACATTATCGTCGGATATATCTGGTTTTGTTAAACAAGTTCGACATTTCCAGGTGATTTTTGTTTCTTTTTCCATGAGGCGAAATCTTTGTATGGATACATGACAACAGTCAAGGTGATAATGAAATTTGCAGGCTAGGCATACTAGAAATTCTCTGCCGTTAATAGTCGTGTTACAGCTATCACAGATCAAAGCCATCGTAAAATATGATCGTTTTAATTATATATTATTAAGTAGTAGGTAGAGTTACTGCCGTCCTATACCTAAAACCGGTCTAAGCAGCAAAATAGTAGTTTTCAATTGAATAAAGATTCTAAAAGAGGAAATAAAACCCTATAGACTGGTCTTGGAATCATATTTTTATCATTTATATTCACGGAGATACTCGATCCAAATACCCCGCTAAGTGCAGTATAAGTTGATATATTACAATACTATAAAATGGCAAATCTACATTACATAGCTATAAGTAACGTTAAGGTACTTAGCAGTTGTATTCATTCAATGATTAAACCGCATGATACGCAGTTAAAAACACGTTACTTGACAAAAACTGTTTATATCCTCGTTTAAGTCCTTTTACCCTTTTATTATATTTTTTTGTTATGCACTTTTATTGTCTGATACTACTTTAAAAAGCAGCTTCTACGCTTAAACATGGCTAAAGTCCCTTAACCTTTTATTAATAAGAAATTAATTACGATTTCGGCTACAAATACAACACTAAAACCTAGTGACTTAGTTTAAACGGGTGAAAACTACAGAAAATAATATAATATTACAAGACCAAAAACTCGCTAATCAACAATACTACGCTAATACCCCGCAAAGTGCAAAACCCCTCCCCTCAGATCTGACCGCCGTGGCCGACAGTTCACTGATTCACTGTGCGGCGCTCGCGCACGAGGTTGTGTATCAGTGATGGCTGCATGTTTCTCACCGCAAAATGTCTGGAACGCGACGGTAAGTATGTAATATATTAAAGTTATGTGTACAGTATTTATTCTGCATATTATTTAAGACTATATTTATTGTTTTCAACCAAAGATAAATATATTTTTGATGAGCTTTAATATTTTAGTTAGATGTTCGACTTTTTCATTTAAAGGGTGTAGCAGGATAGCCTTGGAAAAAGTGCCCCCAGAGGTTTTGGTTTGAAACTATAGTCAAACGATGACCTTTAAAGAGGTAACACCATGCACACATTTTGGACCCCCTCTTACCCCCACTAACCCCCCTAAACCCCAATAACTGCAAAACTCTTTTATTTTTTTTCTCCTAAACTATGTTAGTGATGGTTTTCAATTATTGCACATATAATACTACAACCTAAAGGTATTATTAAAAAATACAGCCTTCTAGGACTTCATATTCATTAAAAAACAGTAAAAAAAAAAATCACCCTGTATAACAAGTTTGGCTATAGTTACTTTCACTTATCGTATGAGGCTATAGAAAAGCCCGCTGCCTTTACAACTTAATCAAACTACTTCCTAAACTTATTCTTAAAACATCACTTTTTGCTATCACGCTTCATTTTATAGGCAAATATTTATTATTGTCTTTAATTTCAGGCATTTTATAAGATCGGAAATCCAGAGTATGATAGACTCCTGCTCTAATCAAAATGAAGAAAGACAACCTTCAATGCAGCGTTCAAATATCTGCAAGAAAAATAGAACCACAGTAACTCTGTAGACGTAAGAAATATCCTACTTTCCATCATCCATAACATATAATACGCAATGTCGGGTATGGTAAACAAAAAATATCGACATCTTTACAAATTTTGTTATAGGAGGTACACATACGAGCTAAGGGGCTGTTTTGACTGGCATTATTACTGGCTATAGGTATTAGGAATTGTACAGGATTATCTTACGACATAGCTTGGGGTATACTCGAAATAGTAGATTGCTAACTGCATCAGAGTCTATCTTATTATTAATCATTTTACAGCATTACAAGATCATTCAAACTTCTTCTGTCTTGTAAACTGTCTATTTTAAAATGATCCAGTCGGTCTTCGTAGGTAAGTACCTACTTTACCCTTAAGTCTGAATTCATACACTAAATTACGCAGTCGGTCTATGTGGATGTTATAGTATGGTGACCAAACAGTAGAACAATAATCTAGAGAACTTCTGATCAAAGCATGAAAGTAAGTAAACATTTGATATTTTTGAATGGTTTTGTGGTTCTGTATATGAATCCTAGAAGTCTATATGTTTTTTTACAATATGCGTTGAATGTTAACTTTGAGTCAAACATAACTCAAAGATCTCTAATGACAGATACTCGTTGTAATGATAAGCCATTAATTTTGTAGTCGAATACTATGGGACTTTTATTTCTGGTAAATGTAATTGCATTAATTTTTTTTTGAATGAAAAGAATTTTGAATGAAAATTTAAATTGATTGTCAAATACAATAAGCTTACATTTATACTAGCCCTTCTGTAAATTTAGTGGGCGAAAGTGAAGTTAAGGTAGAAAAACAGGTGATTTTATACTTTTTCCGGCCAAGGTCTGTAATTTACATAACTTTACTGTCCTCGGTATGCAATCTACTAATTCGATAATTGTGATGTTACTTAATAAGACTGAATAAGTTTTCACAAAAAATATTTTTGTTTATTTTTATGTACTAGAAGTAATTTTGTTTTTTGTTTTCTAAATATAAAAAAGTTTTAGCTGATTTTACTTTTGTTTCGCATTTGAATAAAAACATTTTAACATACACAGTCTTGTTTCATTTATTTTAAATAGGTATAAGTCCCTTAACAGAAGACATCCCGGGCATCAGCCTGTGCGAGATTAGAATGGCTCTTGAACAGCTCAAAAATAACAAGGCGCCTGAGGAGGACGGAATTACAGCTGAGCTTCTGAAGGCGGGTGGTAAACCGATCCTTACGGCCCTTCAGAAGTTGTTCAATTCCGTCTTACTAGAAGGGAGAACGCCAAAGGCATGGAACAGAGGTGTGGTGGTACTGTTCTTCAAAAAAGGTGACAACGCTTTATTGAAGAACTACCGACCCATCTCACTTCTGAGCCATGTCTATAAGCTGTTTTCAAGAATCATTACGAATCGTCTTGCACGCAGGCTTGATGACTTCCAGCCCCCCGAACAAGCCGGTTTCCGAATAGGCTTTAGTACCGTAGACCACATCCATACGCTTCGCCAGGTTATACAGAAGACCGAAGAGTATAACCTGCCCCTCTGTTTAGCGTTTGTGGACTACAAGAAAGCCTTCGATTCGATCGAAACCTGGGTAGTACTACTACAGTCTCTCCAACGGTGCCAAGTCGACTACCGCTATATCGAGGTGTTGAAGTGTTTGTACGAGAGCGCCACAATCAAATGTCAGTCCGACTCCAAGACCAGAGCTCGAAGCCTATTCTGCTGCAGCGGGGAGTTAGGCAGGGAGATGTCATCTCCCCTAAGCTGATTACCGCTGCACTGTAGGATGTCTTTAAGACTCTGGACTGGAGAAGGCTGGGTATCAACATAAACGGCGAGTACCTCATTCACCTTCGATTCGCTGACGATATAGTAGTCTTGGCTGAGACCTTGGAGGACTTAAGTACTATGCTCGTTGACCTGTGTAAAGCCTCCGAGCGAGTTGGTCTTAGGATGAATATGGATAAGACGAAAATCATGTCAAATTCCCATGTAGCATCAACTCCCGTAATAATCGGAGACTTTACACTCGAAGTCGTAGACGAATACATATACCTAGGACAAACTATCCAGTTAGGTAGGTCCAACTTCGAGAAAGAGGTCAATCGGCGAATCCGACTCGGTTGGGCAGCGTTCGGGAAGCTACGACACATATTTTCGTCCAATATTCCGCAGTGTTGGAAGACGAAATTCTTTAATCAGTGTGTGTTGCCAGTGACATACGGTACTGAAACGTGGCCGCTTACAATGGGCCTCATAAGAATGTGAGCAAGTCACCCAAAGGGCAATGGAGAGGGCTATGCTAGGAGTCTCTCTGCGTGATCGGATTAAAAATGAGACCATCCGCAGCAGAACCAAAGTAACGGAAGTGGCAGTGGAAGTGGGCGGGGCACATTGCGCGTAGAACCGATGGCCGTTGGGGCGGGAAGGTTCTTGAGTGGCGGCCACGTACCGGCAGGCGTAGCGTGGGTAGGCCCTCTAAAAGGTGGACTGATGACCTGGTGAATGCAGGTCCGCTGGATGCGGGTGGCGCCAGGACCGGTCATTGTGGCAATCTTTGGGGGAGGCCTATGTTCAACAGTGGACGTCTTTCGGCTGAAATGATGATGATGATGATGATGATTAAATCCCTTTAATTGTTACTTGTAAAGTGTAGGTTAACGAGGACTTGATATAACAATAAATAAACCATTTGGATAACATTACAAGATTATAACCTAGTTATCGGGAATGATCTGTCATGTAACGTGTTTTATGCTTAGGAATTCATACAACTAGCTATGATTTTCACAGTCATTCCTTAGTTAAAAAACAGCTAAAGTTCAGTAGCGTGTTTATATCAATCTTTTTTTAACTAGTAATCCTACACATAAAGTACTATAAACTCTTAAAGTGACTTAGTCGTTATTAAGCTATGCATTGCGTATTCTGCAAAGTATAAAAACAATACTATAAACACGTTAAATACTTACCCGTTATTTAGATATGAACTGGTAATTATGCAACGCTATAAAACGGCAAAGGTATACTTAACGGGGTTTTAAAGGTAAAATCGCTTGCATTTTTGTAATTCTTTGCAACGCTAAAACACAAAAACGATAATTTCTCATAAATATTACATTCGTTTTTAAAATGGTGCACATACAATGTAAGCCTGAATTTAGTTTTAATTTTTTTATAACAGAAGTTCGGAATAAATCTTAATATTTTCTAGAAATATTAACTTTAAGGTTTTTTGCTCATAACTCAAAACTACAATTTGTGGGTTAGATAGGTTTTAGACAAAGGACGGCAGTTATATTACTCGCTGGTATTGCACAGACAACGCAGTTGGTAAGCACAGTACGTTCGCGCGAAGAACGTTGTAAGCGCCGTGCCAATTGATGCACTTACGGGTTTCGATCGATAAAGGCGCGTGCCTGGTGTCTGCGTGAGCGCCGAAAGCGCTGTGCTAAGCCCGCGTCGTCTAGTCGACCGCAATTGCCGCAAGCGCTGCAGCTGCTGCCGGTGCGCAGTCCAGTTTAAACACCGACCGCTGCCGCTAGCCGTTGACCGACCGCTATGCACTTGTTTTTGTAAAACTATTATTCTAATTATTCACTAATCATTGCTCGTATAGTTAAGCACTATATATCAATCTGAAGCTGATATTATAAGCTACACATTGGTATGCATCACTTTAGATAATAGAGATTTTAAACACTATTTTGAATTAAAATTATCAGAGAGAAATTGAAACACTGTTGATAGCGCGATAGATCGACGAGTTCCCAATGTACCCAAATTATTTTATTGTGCCCAATGTACGCGAAAAA